>BPLR01018399.1:0-157072 GCA_021605095.1 Caerostris extrusa | reverse complement strand
CTCTCTAACTTTCATTGACTTCCTTTATTTTTTTTTTCCTATATTTGAACTAACTGTATCTATAACTGCCTATTATGGCATTCATTTAGGTGGAAAAGTAGTGGAAAAACCACAAAGTATATATAATTTAGTATTGCTTATAGATCTAGTAAAGAATAAATCCAATAAAATCTAATATTTCTAATGAAAAAAGACCCATTAATAAAAAGAAATTTGTTCTTTCCAAACAACAGAAACCACAGTCTGGTGAACGCTGTTTAAACTTAGGACATACGTATAGGTCATCGAGATGAACTTCCTTGGGTTATCATTAGCTATAGTTTTTTTTTTTCCTCACGATGCTGATGTTGCTGCTCCCTATACATCGCCTCGATAGTATCTACATAATGATAAAGTAATTATTCCAGCCAGTGATCTGTAACATACGTTGCAAGCCATGTGATCGTTGAAAGACAGCACTCACCCAGATGAAAGAGATAGTTGCTTTTTGTTTCCCAAAATAATTTTGCTCTTTAGACAGATCGTTGAAAGATATCTAACGAAAGAAGTGTTTATAGCATGGTTCCATGTACACCATTCTCAATTTTTATGATGATATAATTTCTTATTACTATTCAGATGTTATGCTTAGATGTACACATACACATAAATTATATATGACATGTGATTTTGATTTCTTTTGACATTTAAGATTTTAGAGCTACTTAGTCCCTTAGGGCTCCATCTCCAATATAACAGGAAATAAACAGTTGAAAACATTTGAATACTGCCCAACATCATCATCATTATTATCGATAGCATGACAGCCCAGAGAGGGCCAAGGCTTTCGTTTGAAAATATTTCCATGCATTTCTCTGGTTGACAATGGTCCGCCAATTCTTAATCTTTAGTACAGCAAAATCTTTTCCAACTGTGTCTATCCATCGCAACTTGGGTCGTCCTCTTCTTTTTTGTCTCTGTGGCTTTGCCAAAACAAGCCTTTTACAGAGTTTAAATCATTCATTCTAAATATACGAGCAGCCCAGTTTAAACTATTGATCTTAATAAATTTTATAATATATGGGTCTTTGTAGCATTGGTAAATTTCTGCCTTGTACAGTCTTCTTCAACAATCCCTTTCCCTAACACCTCCAAGAATAGTCCTGAAAATCTGTCGCTTAAATATACCCAAATGGACCTCATAAGATCTTGTCAAAATCCAAGTTTAAGAACCATAAACCAAAATAGGTCTAATAAGGGTTTTATATAACAAGAATTAAGTTTTTCTGCTTATGAACTGTGACTTAAATTGCTCAGTAATTAATCGTGATAATTTTGTCCAGTATAAATTACAAATTTACAAAATTCTAAAACACTTTACAGAAACATTTAAAAAGAAAAAACTTACAGTAAAATTTTAAGCAGCAGTTTAAGAACATTAATAAGAATATATGATTCAGTCTCCTGGATTGCCGTATTGCTATGGTATAAAGCGTGTTAATGAATTTATTGGAAATATGTTTAAGAAAATCAAATAAAGAAGAAATGTTAATAACTTTAATAAGGTCAGAATTACACATAAAACATTTAGCAGAGGTTTTATTGGAGGATGTTTTGTAAGTTTCCAATAGTTTTAAGATTATATTTAGCCTCATAAGACCAAACAGGGCAAGCGTAGGTTAAGATAGAATAGCAGTATTAAAAGAGTAGAGTAGCAGTATATAAGTAGCAGTATAGAAAAGTATAGAAAAGTATAGCAGTAGAGCAGTATAGAAAAGTATAGCAGTAGATTAAGATAGAATGGCAGTTATAAAAGAAGTTTATTATCCATGATAATAGTTGAATTGCTATTAAAAGGAGAATAGAGTTTACGGAAAGCAGTACGGAATTTTGTTTTAGTGTGATGGTATTATTATTAGTAGTATTGCTTATTATTTCACAAATTTTGTTGTTATAATTATAAGCTTAAACGTTGTAATAAATTCAAAAAGTATTTCAGATAACAATAGAAATATTTTACTTTCTTATAGTCTGTATTATTTATTGGGGCTTTTTTTAATATTCATTAAAATAACTTTATTCTAAGTGCTATAAATGTAGAAATAAATAAAAAAATATATTTATGTGATTGCTAATTAAATTTGAAAAATAGTAATTTTTCAAGAAGAATTTAATTAAAAAAATAACAACAACGAATTTATTAAATTAAAGAAACATAGAATTGTTTAAATGATACACTTTTTACTTAATTAATGCGTTTCTTTTATTAATATTTCAAACTGAGTCGCTGACTTATTGATGAATGATGCAACACTTTAAAAGTAATTTTTAATTACTTTCTTGAAAAAATATCTTAATTTTTAAAGTTACTTGTATTAAATGCATACTATGTTTTAACTATTTAAAAAATTAATAAAAAAATTGAAAAAAGTCTTTTAAAGTAATTTTTAAATTACTTTCTTATTAAATATCATTAATTTTAAAAAGTTACTTGTATTAAATGCATTCTATGCTATAATTTGTATAAAAAGCATCGAAATAAAATTGTATCATATTCTTTTACATTTATATTCATTCATGCGTTAAAATTCAATTCAATTTCAAGAAAATTTGTATTAAAAAAAATCATTTCTTTCTTGGTTTAAATTGTTTACTTTTTTATTATTTAACATTCATATTACTATTTAACAGTTATTTAACAGAAAACAGTCATTTAACAATAATAGTTTTCACGAATAATTATATCCAAATTTATCTAAAAAGCAATAGAAAATTTAAATTATTTACAAAATTGTTAGATTAATGCTATTATAAAGTAGAAATTTGATGTACGTAAATTAAATAATCATAACTATCTATATTAAAATCGACAATTTTCAAACATTGATTAAATTAACAATTTATATCAAAAATAAGTAATAATGAATGCATTAAGAAAAAGACAATCTTAAAATGCATTTTGTAAAAGAGACTTTCATTGGTCTTCATTTTTTTTACAGTGCTTTTCTATTATGTAAATTTCCTTATAAATATTTTTGAATAATTTTCCTATAAATCTTTTTTCCTTCCATTTTAATGTTTCCTTATGAAATAAAAAAACAATGTTAAAATAAGTTTAGAAATCATATTTTATCAGATTGTAAACTTTTTATAAATATAAAACCCCAGACAGGCATTTTCACAAGTTTAAACTTGGTTTCATGTTATATATTATTATTTCTTTTCGTTATTATCTTTTTCAGTTAAATATCTATGATTTCTTACTTATCAAATTTGCTTTAAAGCAATCATAATTCTAATTCAGTTGTGTATTTATAAACAATTTCAACTGAAAAATTAAATTAAAGAAATATATTAAAGTTCCATAAATATTTATCATTTTCGATGTATTATAAATTTATTTTTATATACTATTTTACCTATTTTACTCAGCTACATCACTAATATGACAATAATAATAATAATAATAAATAATGTGATTAATAATTAATCGTTAATGCGAATAAATAATAGCTTTGTACTTTCGGTGCTAATCTAAAAAAGATACATTTTAAAAACAATATTTTTTTTCAGCTTTTTTTTTTTTTTACCTCTATAACTCTTTAAATATTTTGTAATGAAAATTATGGGTATATTAGTAAATTTAATTAATATTTATTTTTGTCAAAAAATTTTGAAAATTAAAAATAGGTGATTCAAAAATAAATGTAAAACTTCTGAATGACTTTTGCCAGAGTAAATTAAAATCTATTGCAACAATTATTTTATTTGTGAAACATAATAAAATGGTAGGTGGACTTAAAGCTGTTGTATAAAAAGCAATACCAAAAATAATTAATAAAAATATTAGTTTAGTTAAAAAATTTTTAATAAGTTAAAAAATGATTTTAGTTTAAAAAATTTTAGTAAGCTAAAAAATTATTTTAGCTAAAAAAAAAAATAGTGAGTTAAAAACTTATTTTAGTTAAAAGAAAAATTAAAAAATTACATTTTAAGTTATCATTTGATTTTGCAACTCTTATTTTTTTTATTAATGTAATTTATTATAATTTTTATTTATTTTAAAATCTTAAACTATAATTTCGTTATAGATTATATATTATTATTTTGGAATATATCATTTATTAAAATTGGAAGAAATTATCGTTATTGTAAAAAGCATCTTTCTAAAATATTCATCTATATTTTTTGATAGTTAGAAGTGTAAATTAATAAAATAATTCTAACACTAAATTGTGAACTTTCTTTTTAAAAGATCTTATTCCTCAAATTAATTATAATTCCCATTTTTTTATCTTTAAAACGCTTAAGATGAAAGTATAAATAAATAAAAATTATTCTAAGGCTATCATCTCTTTCACAAAATGAAATACAAACTTACTCTAATAAAAATAAATAAAAACTTCCTCGAAAGAGAAGCTACACGCTGTTTGAAAAAGCAAAATAAATAAAGATAATAGATTGACTGAAAGAAAAGAAAAGAAAATGATTCTTTTTTCTTGTGACACTAAAAAAATAAAAAAAAGAAAAGAAAACAAGTACTTACTTGAATCAACTCAAACGTGTCTCCTTCGTTGTTGGTCAGAGGCTCTTTTGGGGGAGGGGATGAATCCTTCTCACCTCTCTCCTCCCCATTTTCCACCCCATGGGTTTCCATGCCCCCATCCCCAGGTATAGATGCCTTCTTCCTGTACTGGGCAGTATCTTCGCTGCTGCATATTTCAGGAAGTTCGTCCAGCAAAGTCTCTTTGGTCAATCTCTTCTTCCTCTTGCAAACGATCAGGAGGAGGACAAGTCCAAGACCCAAGAGTCCCCCAGACACCCCGAAAACGATCACAGTCAGAAGGTGTGGACATGGGGCAGCTTCTTCATCGAACACTTTCAGCAAGAAACAGGTAAGTCCAAACCCCAGCAGGGCAAAACCTGTGGTCACAAATGATATGGTGACACAAAGACATCGCACCAGTGCAGAACTGAGAGAAGCCTGCTTTGTCCGTGATTTGGAATCATTGTTGTTCTGGAGGGTCATCCTTGAGTGGACTTGGAGAGCATCACTCTAACCGAGACGGTGGTTGCCTTCATTTTGACCGGAGAGAGATAGTGAAGATGAAACTTGAGTTAGGGATTTTTTCAGTGTTTTTTCCCTCGAGTAGGGATTTCTTTAACGGAAGTGGTTGTTAGTTTCTTACGTATAACGGGATAGGATGACATCACTGAACTTGTTTCATCGCAATTTAAACCTAGAAAGTAATCTAGTCGCTTGTCGTTTAGAGCTTGAGCTTTTTTTTTTTTATTAAAAGAATTGTTGCAGCTTTTATTGAATTAGAATAATGATTTAATGCAATGCGTTTATCATAAACGTCGCTTATCATGTGCTATGAAGATTTTTTTTTCTAGTTTCGTCAAGTTTCGGTTCTACTTTTGAGTTTTATTTATTATGGAGATAAAAAAAAAAACCGCAAGAACAATTACTAATAAATACGCATTTGCGTTTTGGACTTAGTAATTAGGATTTATTGTGTGAAGTAATTTTCATTCACAAGTAGTAAAAGGCAAAAGAAAAATGTATTTTGTAAAGATAAATGATTCGTTAAACCTTTCCAATGTGGTTATTTTTCATCCTATTACACTTCCTTAACTATTATCATAAATACGTTTGTAATTACAGCTTTTGAATTAGTTAAAATACATCTAAACTGAAATATGGCAATGAGAATTTCATTGCGCCAAAATTTACGATTATATTATAAAATACTTACACAACTTAGTTTGATTATATTGTTATGTTAGATATAATGTACAATAAATGTTTACAGTTGATAATGAAGTTATCGTCACACTCATACACCAAGCTATACTATATAATTTGAATATCCAGAATTTTATAATTAATCATTCATATAATTAAATGTTTTTAATAAAAATTAAATTATTTTAACTTTTTAAAAAAATTATTTTTAATGTAATCGACAAGTTAAAACTATAATATTATTAAAATTATTGCATAACTTTACAATTTTTTTTTTCCAAAGTGAATTTATTTTTAAATATGTATAATAACAATAGTTATATCTGAGCTAAATTTTATTAAAAATGCTAAATTTTAATATATACTTTTAATGTAAGTTTCCCATACAGAAATTGTTATATGCAATTTATTTCATAAGTTTTTATAAATATTTGTTAAAATGATTATTTATTACAAATTAACATTTGATATTACTTTTTACGGATATTGTAATTAAAAAATTTTGCGATATCTATAGATATTGTAATTAAAAAGTATGATTTGCTTAGTTTTTAACAAATTTATATATATATATATATTCCTCTGGGTGACAATGGCCCTCCAATTCTTAACCTTTAGTACAGCAAAATCTTTTTCAACTGCGTCTATTCATCACAACTTGGGCCGTCCCCTTCCACTTTGTCCCTGTAGCTTTGCCAAAACGAACTTTTTTATAGGGTTTAAATTATTAATTCTAAATACATGAGCAGGCTGGTTTAGTCTATTTTATAACATCTAGGTCTTTGTAGCATTTATAAATTTCTTCGTTGTACCGTTGTCATCAACAATGACTTTCCCTACCACCTCCAACAATAGCCTTAAAATCTTCCTCTCAAATGTTCCCAAATAGGCCTCCTCAGATCTTGCAAAAGTATTTTATAGTACTAGCATAAATTGGTAATTTTAAAATACTATAATTTAAATGATCAATTACCTCTTAACATGTTATTATTATTGAAAGAACAATGGTGGTTCTTTAAAAAAACATTACTGCTTAAAAAGCGATATTCTTCAAGGAGTATTGAAATAGGAAAATTGCTGTTGACAAGATCTGGGCTGCGTAACGCTATTAAAAAGCAGGGAAAAACACACAGAATAGGCGGTAAAACAATGAGAATGGACTCATTAATGAGAGACTGTCACTCACATTCCTCGTTGCCTACTCCTTGTTGAAGATGTTTCCCAGAAACATCCACGACGAAAATTACACTTCACAGAATTCAGCACGGCTTCCGTTGTGTAATTGCATTGTTGAGTTAATTAACAGAAACTTGCAGTGTGCTTACAAAAGACTTCTTTAAAAGAAGCTGGCCAAGTAAAATGGCATATTTCTGTGCAACTCAGAATTCATCATTATTTTTAAAGATTTTTGTAGTTTTTCGTGAAGGACTTTAAATCCAAATTTTAAAACAGAGTAACTCAAATTGTATCAGCAATTTTAAAACTGATTATTTTTACTTCATATTTATGCTTATAATATAATTTTATTTTATATTAAAATAATTTATTATTTTATATATTTCCCAATAATTAACTTATAACTTTAAAATTCATTTCGTTGTTTCATGTATGTTACATAACATTTTTTGTTATGTTTGTTCAGAAAGGATTAACAAACTGTATCAGTGTTATTATAATGCTATTATGAAGCTCTATTAAGATATTATGTTAAAATGCCTTTTATACATAATGGCATCAATTAAGAAGATGCATTTTAAAGTTGACTGCAAAAAAAAAAAAAAAAAAAAAAAAATTCAGTCATTTAGCTCCCTTGCGTCGCATTTGTATAAAAGAAATGTTTGATCATTGCATATAATAAATTAAATTTTGGGCTTTACATATAATAACAGTGCTAATCAATAGTTTTAGTAAATAATGCACAAGTTATGATAGACATCACAACAAGTTAGTTAAAATGTCATAACTAAATAGTGTGTATTTTTCGTGCTGAATTTATTTTTAACTGTTTAGTATAAAAGATAAATTTCATAAAGATAATCTCATAACTTCCCAAAAGAAAAATATATTATTTATTTTACAAATGCAGAACATTGGTACTTAAACCATTAGTTCACGAGATCTCAAGTACTATTTGACCATGCTCTCATACCGAGAAAGTGCATTACACAAAAAAGAAAAATATAAGAAATTAGAAAAAAGAAAATTTAGAAGGATATTTAAATAAAATAAAAACTGTCTAAACGATATTTTTTACAAATTTTTTATCAAATTAGAGTCTCAAAGAATAAATGAAATACATAAGAATTTAGAAAATTTGAGATTTCATGCTATGCCCTATTCTAAACTTAAAATCTATTCTAAAGCTCAATATTTCATTAATGTAATCCACTTTTAAGGTTCATTAATACTCAAAACATTGTCTTGTCTTTTTGGAGGGCAGCCTCACAATTCTCATGTGCATATTAAATCTATAGCCAGATACTACTGTGCCCAAAAGATAAAACCAATTCTCAATTTAAAATTTCCGGGGCTTAAGGAATTTAAATATTTTTCTTTTTAGATGGCTGTCACTGTCCTTGACATCTGTGTAAAATGTGACGTCAAAATATTCATTAGTGTTTGAGTTGCGCTTGGCTTTGTGCTACGCTAACACTGATTCCGGCGATTTTTAAAATGTCTGAATTCATTGAGCAAAGCATTTTATGAGAAGAGAAATTTTTTTGAGGAAATGTATAGACTGTTGCAGAAGGCATTCGGTGAGCATTCCTGTATCGGAGATAAATGTTTAGAAGTGGTATAAATAGTTCAAAGAAGGCAGAGAGAGCGTTGAAGACGAAGAACCTTCTGGTCGACCATCAACCTTAACCGACGAAACTCACGTCCATAAAATTAAAAATTGATGCTTGCAAACCATCGATTTACAATTAGAGACCTTGCTGATGATGTTGGAATTTCAAAAGGATCAGTCAATTCCGTCTCCAAAGCGTCAAATTTCGATTGGTAACGAAAACACTGAATACGCCAGCTCACACTGCATTGATTCTTCGGGATTTTTAGCCAAAAATGAAACCCATATTGTTCCACAACCACCGTATTCCCATCGTGGGACTTCTGGATATTCCCTAAACTCAAAAGACCACTCCGGAGACACCGTTATGAGTCGACTGAAGAGATTCAACGTGAATCGTCGAGCGCTTTGACTTTTTATCATGCATTGAGGATTGGAAAAAATATTTGGCATACGTGCATTGTGTCCGGAGGGAATTACTTTGATGGTGATGAATTAAATTTGGTAGAATAAATAAAAGGATTTTGAAAAAAAAATAATTGGTCTTACTTTTTCGGTACAATAGTAAGTAAAAATGCATTTACTTCTATGTTTACAAAAGCCAAAGATTTCGAATGATAAACAATTAAAAAGTGAAAAAAAGTCTTTTTAAGTGTTGAAAAACAGGCTTCTATTCAGTCTTTTTACACATGTCTTTATGTCCAGCCGAAACTCAAAACAAAAAAATAAGAAAGAGAACGCATTGTTGAATTCCAGCCAACTAGAAAAAGGTAATGAGGCGAAATGGTTTATTCTAACTGGCTAATAATGTGTAGAAAGCTCGTCTAAGCGTCTGGCTGCTTTAAAAAGTAAAGAAAAGAAGCCCATAATTTTCAAAGGTCGAACGGCTAAGGTCATAAAGGATTTGCATGGTGGAATGGAGGATTTCAAGTTGAAAAGGTAGCGGATGCAATTCCAATTCGGAGAAAACTTATTTTTAAATAATCTCAATAATGTTTCCTTTTTCAAATTGTTCTCATAAATTGATATTTATGACAATAAAAGGAAAATTTTTAATAATATATTAGCAACACAAGAAAAAAAACGATCAGATATTAAAGTATGTTAGAAAAATCAGTTTAGTTAACTTATTGACGCAATATTTAAAATGATTATATGCAAATTAAAAAATGTTTAATAAAATACTTAGATAAATTTAATAAGAATAGATATGATTCTTTGCATACAAAACTTAAGAAAACTCTGACATACATATTCTTTTTCTGAAAAAAAAAAAACCCTTTTTAAACGTTATTGCATTGTATTTTCGCAAATCATTTATTTTAAATATAATAATAATAATAATCATTATTAATTATATTAAACTATTTGATATGAAAGAATTTTTTTCTTTAGACACACACAATGCATGATGATATAAATAAGTTACTACACAACAGACTGAAAACGTATTTATATAAACCTTATACTCTAGGCATTTTTAATAATGTTAATAAAATCAGGAGATTGCCAGCAAATAAGAAAACTGTAGACTGTAAAATTTCCTAGAAAACCAGGAGATTGCCAGCAAATAAGCATAATGTTTGTTTATTTCGCATTTACTTTGCTATTAATTGTTGACATGAAGAATATGCTAACAATTATACTACATATTTTTCAAATTTTTTATAGTTTAAGCTTAAGCTTTTCATACTTTATTACTTAGCTCTGATATTTTTTTTTTTTTTTGTAAATTGTTTTAAAATATATGATAATTTTGACTATTTCTTGCTTCCTTAAGGTCTGACTTTTTAATTCATATTGGGTTATAATGTTCATTTATAAAAAAAATATTTGCTTTCGAAGTACTGAATCCAAAATGTTCAAATTCAATTAAAAAAATTCTAAATTATTTAATGAAGTGAGGAACAATAAAAATGTGTATCGTTTGAACATAGCATAAATACAATTAAATGCAATATTTTCACAATAAAAAAGCAACGCAAATATAAGTTCGTTTATGCAGTATGGATAAACCCGAAAAAATATTTAAGCAATGGATATTAATCTATTGAAACTTACTAGACCATTTTTCCATTCCAGTGGAAGAACTTTACAGTGATATGTAACATATAAAAAACCCAACAATTTTTACTACAACATCCTTCTTAACACCAAAAATAAGATATTTTATTTCATGAATTGGTTTGACTAACAAATCGGGATCTGAAAAGGCCTTGAAATCCTTTTACGAATTGAAAAAGGGGATATAAATCATTAGTAATTTCGTTATTTAGAAATAAGATCAAGGACGATAGTTAAACCGACATTCCCCTCAAATGCTATCAAAAGGATTTTCAAATTAATTGGATTTAATTTAAAACAGTTCAATAGATAGAGCAAATCAAAGGGAAGCCATTGAAAAGTTTACATATGCAAGTTTTATCATCGTTGTTGCAAATTTTATCGTCGATGTTGCAAGTTTTATGTCGTTGTTAATTTTTGCACTGCTGTTTAAAACTAAGAGAAATTTTATATTTTGACAATTTTTGCCAAAAGTACAAAATGAAGGGTGAAATTATTGCTTCCAAATCGCATACGTAATTATATAGGTTCGTGTGAGTGATGTATGTAGCGAATGTAAGAATAGCATATAAGAAAGCATGCAATTCTTATGCCTTGTTCTATAACATTCTTCGACATTTATTATATTATTTTTTTGCAACATTCTGAAAGATTCAAATGCAAATAGTTAAAATCAGTAATCGCCAACGTTTGCATGATAAAAAGAGAGTGCAAACTATGGATAGCCAAAAGCAGGGCAATTTCAAGTGTAAGATTACAGAAATGTGATGTCATGCCGCCAAGTCTTGTATCTAACATGGAAGTATATAAAGTTATTGAATCCGATGAGTAAAAATCTTATCAAGTCGTCCAAGAGTCACATGGCCACAGAAGAGCCACATTTATTTTTTACAGCGAGGCATAACAAGAGCACAATATTTCTATCATGGCTTCCATACATTCCATAATAAACCGAATTTCAAGAGTTACAAGTATATTGTTATTTCATAGAATCATTTAATCCAGTATTTTTTAAATTTTATACATTTGCTACTCCTCTTTTAAGGGAAAAACCGTAGGGGCATTTGGACCATTTTCACCATTAGCAGTGACAAGAACTTTGGTTTTTTAGTGGAGTTATTTTATGTTAGTTTATGCCATAAATGAAGAACAAGTTTTTTTAAACCAAAATTATCATTTTGAGAATTCCATATTTAATAGAGTTAATTAATGAGCTGTATTTAAAAGTAATTACAACTATTTAAATATTTATTTAAAAAAAAAAAAAAAAAAAAAAAACAAAAAAAACGTGCAATTTAATGTCATCATTGACCAATAAAATAAGTTGACTGTTTTTAAGAAACTTTTTCGCGTGTTATGTAATAGTTCTCTAAAGACTTTTAAAAAATATTTGAATTTTACGAATTGCTAATGCCAAATAAAAAACACAGTATGCATAACAAATGCGAAAGAGACCAGGATATCAATTATTTTTAGATTTCAAAATTTTGAATTTCTTATCAAGAGACTAATAACACAAAATTACTAATGAAATTCGTAACGATCCAAAATTTGTGGTGATTAAACAATAATCCATATTATTTTTATTAATGTATATTTAATTAATGATTTAATTTGTATTTATATCTCTTAGCAACACCTCCACGCCCAATTGGAGACCGTGCTCCACTTTTTGAGCTTTTGCTCCACTTTTTGAGTGTTCCACTCTCATATACTTTGCTTTATCTATCATTACGTATTCATAGAAACAAAAAATAATGTATTACTTTCAAAGAGGTCTATTAATTTTTCTATGAAAATATCTTATATTTTCTATACAAATATCACATAATAGTATACTTTATAGACCTTAAATATCTGAAAAAGAATAGGATTTCAATATTTTGTTAAATGATTTTTTAAAATAGCTCGTTTTCTGTTTTTTTTCCCCTATGTATTTTAAATTAATTTAATAGTGGATTTAATAGTGAAAACCATTTTTTTTTCAGTACTAAGTTTTAAATTGACAAGAAAAAAGGCTTTTAACAATTAAGCCTTTTCATAATAAATTCTTGTAATGTCTCATTTTCTGATGACTATTATTACATAATAAATAATAGATATATTTATTATATAATAAATGCTAAATTGATTATTTATTTATTAATAAATGCTAAATTGATTTATTATATAATTAATTTTTATATAATTCTTTTTATTGATTTATTGATTTTATTGATTTATTATATAATTCTATTTAATTAATTTTTTTTTTTGCAGGTTTGTTGTTTTATACTTAATTTTTTGTTTATTTTAGAAATATTAGTATCAAGAAATTAGTTAGATATTAGATGAATTTTTTCACAGAATAAGTGCTTTAATTTTGTAAAGATATGAAATGATTAGTTACTGTAAGATGTATACCTTTAAATTTTTTTCGTGTAACTTTCCAAAATTAAATTTTTTCTTAACAAAACTGTCCAAATATAATATACATCATGCTTTTTCAGAAATTGAACAATGTCTCATTATATCTTCAAATGTATAAAAAACAAGAAACATTTAAACAAAACATATTTTTGTTTATAGTTATGTGTTTTCTTTTTATACATAAATTGTCAAGAACATGCCAATAATTAGTCAAATGGACAGAACATGTAAATCAGTAATAATAATTAATAATCAATTCTACAATTAATTACCAGAACATGCCAATAACTATTCAAATTGCCAGAACAAAATTAATAATAATAATTAATAATCAATTCAATAATTAATATGCCAGAACATGCAAATAATTATTCAAATTGAAAGAACAGAACATGCTAATAATTAGTCAAATTACGAGAAGATGTAAATTAATATACTGTTTCATCCATATATGAAATTTTATATATTTTTAATTTTAATTTAATAAGTAATTTTTTTTATTTTACTTCCAATAACTCTTAATTGATCTCGCTGATATGTAAGAGAGTTCCCATTCCGAGACAACCTCAAGAGATATTTCTCCTCTGAAATAGGGAAAAACGAGCGAATGACAGACATCCTTTTATCTCTGTTTACCACACACTGTGTTGTGAAGTCAGCTGCGTTACGTCAGCGTGAGATAAGTAGCAGCGGTCAGTGAAACTTATTCGAAACGCCTACTTCAGTTAAAGCCACTGAAGTGATCCTAGAAAACCTCAAGAATCTTAAAATTTCTCTCACAAAAAAATCTGATTATGAATGTTTTTAAGCAAATGGAGCTCAAAAATTTGTTTTAATAAGGATGTGAGAAACATATTTATAGCTTTGTAATGCAATGTGTATATATATCTTATAAATGTATTCCCTCAATATTTATTATTTTGAAACTTATTAATAACATTTAATATTTATCATTTAAAAATTTATTATTTTTAATTTTATATATTTTATATTTATTATTTAAACATTTATTATTTTTTTAATTTTATATATTTTATATTTATTATTTATTATTTTATGTTTAATATTTTTTACTTAATATTTATTATTCAGTTTTTGTAATGTAATATGTACATAGCTCATAACAATTTGATAAAAGTATTCCCTCAATATTTATTATTTTTAATTTTATATATTTTACATTCACTATTTAATATTTATTACTTAATATTTATTATTTATCTTTGTAATGTAATATGTATATATCTTATAACAATTAGATAAAAGTATTCCCTCTATTTATTATTTTGGAGCTTATTAATAATATTTAATATTTATTACTTAACTATTTATTATTTATTATTTTTTTATATTTTTATTATTTAATAATTATTGTTTAATATTTAATATTTAGCTTTGTAATGTAATATGTATCTAACTTATAACAATTAGATTAAAGTATTCCCTCAATATTTATTTTGGAGGGAATGTATATATTATACTTATTTATTATTTAAATAATTATTATTTGTAATTGTATATATTTTATACTTATTATTTAATATATTTTTAATATTTAATATTTATTATTTTTAATTGTATATATTTTATATTTATTATTTAATATATTTTTAATATTTAATATTTATTATTTTTTAATTGTATATATTTTATATTTATTATTTAATATATTTTTAATATTTAATATTTATTATGCATTATTTAAATATTTATTACTTTTAATTTTATATATTTTATATTTAAGCATATATTGCATATATTAATTTAAAAAGAGTCGTCAAAATTTATGATATAATGTGCAAAAAAATATATATCCAACAATTCAAATGAGCAAAAAATGTTTTTTATCTGTCGTTCCTATTGCTTAGAAAATTAATTTTAATTGGTAACATAAATAAAAGGTTTATTATTTTTCTTTTATAAGTAGAAATAAAGCAGAATAAAATGTAAACAATGTATGAGAACTAGTTAATGTCTTCGTAACAAAAGAACTAGAAAATTGTAATTAAAACACATGTTACATATCTAAAATATTATTGGCCAAGTGTCAACATAAAAAAAAGAAAGTAAGGAGTTTTGTTTTTAGGTTCAATGTTATATTTCATATTAAAAAAAAAAAAAAAAAAAAAATTCTCTCTCTCAGAAACAAATGTAATGGGGTGTTCTGTGATTAAACAATTATTTTCTTTTTATAAATGTTTTAAGAAATAAAAATAAACTCAAACACTCTTAAAAGTTCTTATCAAAAACCATAGAAAACAAAACGAGTTGTATCAAAACTTTTTTACAAACACAAGCAAATATAATACAAACTTATTCATTTTAATTATAAAACAGTTACAACAGCAATGCATTTTATTAAAAATAAATGCTCCAACTAAATTTTGAAGATGTTTTTGACAGTAGATGATGAACTGTGTATTTTATATGTGAATTATGTGAATAATCAAATAAAATTATATTTCTTTTATTAAAACAAGTAATATATAAAAAAAGTTTAAAGTCAAGTCCTACTTTTTTTTCACTCTATTGCAGAAAGTCCTTTATAAATAATTTTCATTCATTTTTTAAGTTTATCTGGCGCCATCTATTGGTAGATATATGCAACTTGAATCTAAAAAAACTCAAATTAATTAATTAAATTTAATTGATGAATTAATATTTGAAAAAACTGTATTAACATCACGAGTCATCCACTACAAGTTCAAAAAAAATGTATTTGAACTTGAGTGGACGAATAAAAAGTATTTTATGAACGATTGAAAATTTGAACAAGATATATATAGGGAGAGTGTGTGCTAATAGAAGGAATTGAAAAAGAGGTGTGAATTTCTATGAAACGCGTAAACGAGTCTCCACTTAGGCAAGCGTTTTAGAAGACATCGATTGTACATCCGTTAGTGATATGTATTGTAGTAACTGTTTTCGAAGGAGAGGAGATTCAATCACGACTGCAACTGCATGGACAAATGTCATTTATGGACAGTTAAATTTCATATTGCCCTAATGTTACATTGCCCTTGATTAAATTTGCAGTTGGAGCATAGAAAGGATAATATTCGAATCTGCTTGTGATTCCCATTGTAATTGCCGTTTTCAAAAACAAATATACACGATGACGATTCAAACAGCTCGTGTAACAGACTCACACTAAAAATTACGCTCTCCAATGGGTGGTTTTTTTTTTTTTTTTATGTTTTCTTACACACGCTGGTAAAAATGAATCCTTCAAAGTCTTCCTGGAAGGCATTGCTCATCTTTCATCATCAGACTGTTAGTGAGACGTGTAAGTAGAACAAGATAGCTGATAAAAAAAAAAAAAGTAGGATTCTTATGATGCTCTTATCGGATTTTCTCTCATGGCCATTTGGTCAATAATGCCTGTAATTAATAAACTTTCTTACACCTATCAATAATTCATACTATATTGCACAAATATAATTTTAAAAAACAAAATTAAATTAAAAATTAATTTATGTAAGTTTTTATCATTTTTTTTTAATTATTGTTATTCCTTTAAAAAAATGCTAAATTAATTTATAACCCTAACGTTATTTTTATTTTTATTTTATTAACGCTATTTATATTATTATTCCTTTAAAAAACGCTAAATTTATCTGAAACGTTAACGCTATTTTTAATTTTATTTCGAAGGACAGGAAACTCAATCACGATTGTAACAGCATAGACGAATGTCTTATACGGGAAGTCAATTTACGTTTTCTCACACACGCCTTAAAAATGAATCCTTCAGAGTCTTCCTGGAAGCCATTGTCTTCTATCATCAGACTATTAGTGAAATGTTTAAGTGGAACAAGATACTCACTGATAAAAAGAAGAAAAAAAAAAAGATTATCACAAGACTTTATTGCATTTTCTCCCATGGGCATTTGGTCAATAATGCCTGGAAGTAATAAACTTTTTTATACCTATCAATAATTCCTGTTGCAAAAATAAATTTTTAATATAAATAATTAATAATTAATAGTTTTTTAATAAAAATAAAATTAAAACTAAAATAAATTTATATAAATTTTTATTATTTATTTTTATATGATTATTCCTTTAAAAAAAACCGCTAATTTAATTTATAACACTAACGCTATTTTTAATTTTATTTTATTAGCGCTATTTATATTATTCTTTTTTAAAAAATGCTAAATTTATTTATAACGTTAACGCTATCTTTATTTTTATTTCTAAGGACAGGAGGCTCAATCACTATTGTAACAACATGGATGAATGTCTTATATAGATAGTCAAATTTCACATTGCCCGATTTGTAGCCAAGTGATTTAACTTGCAGTTGGTGAATAAAGGGGGAATGAATAAAGGGTTAATCTTCGAATCTGCTTGAAACGTCCATTGTAATCGTCATTTTCTGAAACAAAGAAATACGATGGCGATTGTAACAGCTTGTGTAAGTGTCTCGCATCAAAAATACGTTCTCCAATGGGTTTTTTTTTTTTAATGTTTTTTCACACACGCCATCAAAAGGAATCATTCAAAGTCTTCCAGGAAGGTATTGCTCATTTTTATCATCAGACCATTAGTGAAATGTTTAAGTGGAATAAGATGCTCACTGATAAAAAAAAAAAAAAAAAAAGAAAGATTATCATGAGATTTTATCGGATTTTCTCCCTGGGTAATTTGGTCAATAATACCTGGAAGTAATATACTTTTATATACCTATCAATAATTCATATTGCACAAATAAAGTATTTAAAAAAATAAAATAAAAATAAAAATAAATTTATCTAAGTTTTTATTATTTATTTTTTATTATGATTATTATTATTATTCCTTTAAACAAAAAAAAGCTCATTGTATAACGCTAACGCTATTTTTATTTTTATTTCGAAGGGCAGGAGACTCAATCACGATTGTAACAGAATGGACGGATATCTTATACGGAAAGTCAATTTACGTTTTCTCACACACGCCTTAAAAATGAATCCTTCAAAGTCTTCCTGGAAGCCATCGTTCGTCTTCCATCATCAAACTGTTAGTGAGACGTGTAAGTAGAACGAGATGCCCACTGATAAAAAGAAGAAAGATTATCACGAGACTTTATCGAATTTTCTCCCATATACATTTTGTCAATAATGCCTGGAAGTAAAAAACTTTTTATGCCTATCAACAATTCCTATTAAGCAAATAAAATTTAAAAAAAAAATAAATAAATAAAATGAACATGAAAATAAATTTATCTAAGTTTTTATCATTTATTTTATTATTATTATTAATCCTTTAAAAAACGCTATATTTTTATTAATAACAAAGCAAAATTGATCATTATTAATGAATATAAGAAGCAAAGTTTCCTTACAAATTTGCGTTAGAAATATGCATGAAACGATAATATTTTTTTTTAAATTATGTTTGCTTTATTGTTATAGACTTTATCATGCAAAACAGAAGTTTATTTTCTCACATTTATCAATTTATATAGTAGAGATTCATTAAAATACAGAAATAATAGTTTTATAAAAATTAGTTGCTCAAAAAGGTTAAATTGCCCGGATTTTAAAATCAGTAATTTATTTTCTTAAATTGATTTTTTTCTCTTCTAATTAGACAGTTTTTGCATACCGTATTTTTATAGCCCGATATTTTTTCTGACTAGCGCGCATGCTCATAAGAAACCTTATTACAGATACGCATGCGCAATTTCCTATGAGCATGCGCGCTAGGGAGAAAAAGATATCGGACGATAAAAATACGGTATGCAAAAACTCTCTAATTTATAGCAAACGTTCTTAACTTA
This sequence comes from Caerostris extrusa, assembly GCA_021605095.1. Lineage (NCBI taxonomy): Eukaryota > Metazoa > Arthropoda > Arachnida > Araneae > Araneidae > Caerostris > Caerostris extrusa. Next base: position 138,316 of record BPLR01018399.1, on the reverse strand, counting down.
AGGTCTTTGTACTTTTGAGGGTCATTTTAATTGGTTCGAATAGTCCAAGAATTTCGATAGAAAAAATTGCTTACATTTATTTCATTGTACTTATAATAACATTTATCATCTAAATTTTTATATATTCATAAAAAAAAATAATTGAGTTTTAGATTTATATGTATTGAATGTTTATTATGCTTTGAATTTTTTTAAAAAAAAAATTAATAAACTAAATTTTCGCGCAGACTTGTAAAAGAAACAATTTATTTATAAGAAATATTTTGACTAATACAATCGTTAGAAAAAGGGTTATTGCATTTAAATATTTAATTTTAAAAACGGATATTTTAAAAATAATAATTAAGTGAAATACATATTATTAATCAGTAATTTAAACATAAAAATGACAAATATTTTAATTTATGAATTATGGTCATAAAGTATATGTTATTTACGTTAGTTCCTTAAATATTCTTTATACATTTTTTAATATTATATACAATATTTTTTGTATAAATTTCTTAAATATATATAAATATCAAATATGCCAATGATACATTTTCACTACGTACAAAAGTTAATTAACAATTAATAGTTGAAGCATATTTTATAAAATTATTATAGTGATTTAATTATTTAATTTAAACATTACAATTTACAATTTTTGAAAACTGTTTACAATTGTACAATATTTTTATTTTTACATTTTTCAAAATTTTCATAGTTTTATATTTTTATTTTAAAGCAATTTATTTAGAAGAGCATCCATTTTATTAAATTATTTTTTGAAGCTATTAAATTAGACCATTTCTGTAAAAATGTTTGTTGAATCCTATAGATAAATATTATTTTATTTTAAAATGTTAAATATTCATGTCACATTTTTAAAATATTTTTTTTATATTAAAAAATATATTACTATAAATAATTTGTTTTAAAGAAATGGTTTATACTGAAATGTTTATCATTAATTTGAGCAAACAAAATTTTAAATATAGCAAATATGTCGAATCACCAATATATTCCTTTTTCTAACGGTTTCTTTATTTATATGTTTTTCTTTTTTTATTTCGTCTATACGTATAGTTTAGTTGAAAATATTTTATTGTTTATGTGCAGATTAAAAATTTGTTCGCATAAAATAGTATCGTAAATGTATACATATATTTTTGTTAAAGTATATACGTTTTAATCCAAAAATCCTTTAATTTTATTTCAAAAAATTAAGAGCATGCATTATAACAATAGCTAGGTTATTATTTTGTCATAATGGTTAATTCATTGTGATTTCTAATCTTTAATAAAAAAAAAATCAATGTTATATTCTTAATTTTGTTAATGAAAATTGTAAAACACATTTTAATATAAATTGAAATATTTATATATATATATTTTTTATAATTAAATAATTTTAATATTTTTTAAATATTTAATACAAAGAGATATTTTTACTAAAATTTCAAAAAATTGAAGGTTTAAAATTTTAAAAATTTTAATTACATTTTTCGAACGTATGTTGAAATTTATTATAACAAAAATTATTGTTTACGAAGATATTTAATATTATATATATATATATATATAACATTATATTCTAAGTATTTTTAGATCTATAATTAATAAATTAAAAGTTTTAAAAAATTATGATAAATGTTTAAAATAAACATGTGTCCATATAATATTCTAATATTTGTTTTTAACTATTTGATCGCATTTTTAACGTTATATTTTTATTACTACCATAAAAAATGTAATCTAATATAATCAAAATTTTCATAAAAGCTTCTAATTAATATCTAATAAGAAATGATTAATGAAAAAATTATAAGAATCGAATGACAAAAAATAAAATGCCGAACATAGGGAGGGGTTGATTTTACTATATTGCTGTAAATAAGCTGCTTCTTTCTATTATGATGCAAAAATAACGGTGCGCATATTAAGAATAATTGATTACTAAACAGACGAAAATGAACAAATCATTCAAAAGAACGACTTTGCCCACTTCTGCAGTGGAACAGGAAAAAAATTTTTATTAAGATGATTGTCTCCTGCTGCCATCTAGTGAGTATCTGAAAACTTAATTCGCAATTTTTCCACAACAATTTTAATTATTTTTTAAGATTCATAAAAAAAAAAAAAAAAAAAAAATTAAGTTAATAATAACAATTAATTTTCTTAAAAATTATATGAGAACAATTTAATTCGACCTTTGAGTTAATTGTAATATATAATAATTAATTATAAAACTTTTTTACTGCATTTGTATTCTTATGCAATGAATTAATCATTATAATCCTAACATTGGGAGTAACTATGCACTATTTTAAACAGTTAGTTAATTGAAAAATCTATTTATATTACTATGAAGCTCTTGTTGATCGAAAATTAAAACAAACCGACTGTTTTCTATGTCAATGCATATTAAAACGAATGAATAGGATTCTTGTAAAATTAATTAACAAGATAAACAAAACTGAAATACTCTCGAGAATTTCAAATTATCATGTGGGAACATATTTGGCTGAACCAATACATATGTTAGTATACCAATGATCAATAATAACCCAAGAAATTTATGAAGAAAATGGTATGAATAATATAGGAACTATCAAATACAACCAAAAGTAATTACTCTAGAAATTCATAAAGAAGTTATTCTTCGAATACTACAATATTCGATAACTTTAAAACTTCGTGAAGAAACAATTGTTCAAATACTACAAAAGCCCTACCAAATTCTGATAAGTCTGTTAAGTGATGGTTAAATTATCTTTTATTAACACAAACTGATCTTAGACACTATTTTGAGTCCTATCGGATCTCACAAGTACGTCGTAATGTTCTGTAAATCATTGGTGTATTGTTTTCGAAACAATATTTTGTCTAAATATTAAAACAGTCATGTTAACAGTGGGAAAGTCTTATATTTAAACAAACAAATCTTTGTTTATTTTTAGTTTTAAAAATATTTGTGCACTTCTGATCTGATCTTCGATATACTGTTTATTTTGGAATAAAAATCCAAGATTACTCCTTTTACATGTATTTAAGATTTCAATTTACAAAAATCATAAATAGGCAGATTTTACTTCATTTTTTTATAGAAGTATTTTCGTCAAATATAATAATAATAATAAAGTATAGAGATTGGAGGATTAAAAATCCCACTTTTTGTTTTTATTAAAACATGTAATAAGCGCATTAGACCATTTATGAATTTAGGGTTGAGACATTAATATACTTGTGTTATAATTTCATCATATTTCTTCTTCAATATACATTTCATACTAATTTTGGTTAATCAATATAACGCAGTATTGGTAAGAATAATATTTATAATACTTTTTTTCCTAATGCAGCTAGCAAACCTTTAGAGAGTTGTCTTTGATGCTTCAAGGCAAGCGCTGCACAGACGTTACTCACTTAGCACTACCCAGGAGGTGCGTGTAGCTTGAAGATAAGCTACGGACGCGGAGTAACATTATCCCCGCAAGCTCTACGATCATTTTAGACCGGGACCTACGGTTTGAAGTGGATTCCGAACCACTACAAACATCCATGGTATCGCCGGAACTCGAACCCGAAACCTGTCGTACAGATCGCCAGAGCGCAGGTGATTTTCAAATATGGGGGCCATCAGGCCCCATATTTGAAAATGCAAAAAAAAAAAAAAAGAAAAGCCAACGATTCTACAGAGTTCTAGTGTGACATTAATCACAAATAAGCAGTAAAAGCAACGTATTTCAATACGCAAATCAAAAACTATGTATATAATTCTGGTAATAATAATATTTATAATATTTAAAAACACAAGGAAAGAAAAATTGTTCACTTTGAACTGTACCAACAATTCCACAGAGTTCTAGTGTGACATTAATCACAAATTAGTAGTAAAAGCAACGTATTTCGGTAAGCAAATCAAAACTATATATATAGTTCTGGAAGTAGATAGATGAACAGAAGCAAGTGAAGCGATTGTATTCGGTGTAGTTGTCCGGTTTTGAAGCATTTCTGTTTTATTTGTCGAAGTATGGTTTCCTTTGTTGGTTTGATCTTGTTTTTTCTCCTCTTTGGTAAGTAACTCTAATTTTTCTCAAATTATTTGTCACACTTTTAATATTATCATTTATTACTTATCGTGTTATTCTCGATATTTTACATATAATGATAGCAAATATATTAACTTTTTCAGTTCTTTTAGGAAACCTCAAACTTGACGTTTTTGTGCACTTAAATTTTTCTTAATTTAATCTTATTGCATAATCGTCTATCAATCGTAGTTAATACTCATCTACATGTTTACTTCACTACTGTTGACTTGTTTTATTTTTTTATTCTAAAAAAAAAACAGTCCCATTTGCTTAAAGTCACGTAAAAAAAAAAAAAAAAGTGTTAAACATGCATCATAATTTTAACTCTCCAGAAACTAGTTTCCTTAAACGCATATTATTCCAAAATCTTTAAGATCTTCCAAGCGGCTTGTATAGGAAAATGGATCGTATATTGAATATTTTAAAGACACTCCACCTTTCAATGGGAAAATCTATTCAGTACATCTAACGCAAGGGTGGCCAAATTTCACCCGGAAAAATATTCATTTCTTCTACAAAATATATTTCATGACCGAAGTATTGGAAACCAATGCATTAAAATTTATTGTGTATGCATCCATATTCAAATTAACTGTCGAAATTAACTTTGATTTTAAAGTAATATCCTTGCGAATATGACTGATGCTGCCTGTTTCATGCATGAGTTTAGTTACGTGTTCGCAGAATATAGTTTAATTATTCTGCAAACTCTTGATGCACGCGCATCTTGAAACATCTAACTGGTTCTATGTTTCACTTTAAGTGACCTTGGTAATCATTCCCAGATACGCACACTTGGTGGTTGATGGCAGAGCAAATCAGACTCTTAGTTCAAGTTGTTGGCCCTTTTGGTTGAGCTTGCATCTGCGACTCTGTTTTTTTTCGAAAATTGGCCAAACGTGAAACCCGCTGAAACATAACTGAAGCTAACCTACAATACCCATTACGATGTACAAATGCCCTAGTTGAGAACTATTTGCAAAAGCAAGTAAGAGAGTGAAGAAACCATTTTCACTCCAAAAAAAAAAAAAAAAAAAAAAATGTCTAGTAGGTCTAAATCTAACATGGGGACATCTAACATTTTATATGCGGCCCGTGAGATCCTTTGTATTGACCAACACTAGTTTAGTTAAACGGATTATTCGCTTTATAGTAATACTCGACTTCGAGTCGTGATGAACCTATCCCTATCCCTTCATAATTTAATCTTGCTTTCCTTTTAAGTTGGAACTAGATGCCACCCGACAGAGAGCAAACTCGAAGTTAATGCCACGAGTGTCCATCCAGTGTCTACCGAAACGGAAATGGTACAAAATGGCACTGTGAATTCCACTACAATCGAGAGCACATCTGTAGAAAATGGCACAACCATAGAAAATGGCACAATTATAAATTTAGCGGATAACGGAAACTTCCACTATCGCCAATGTATCTATTACTACAGCGTTCAATGTAACTGACGATGGTAGTGACGAACACGTAGGTAAGTTGGAGGTTTGTGATGTCTTGCTTCAGTTTAAGTCGATATGCCTAAAATGGAACGAGCCTTCGGCAAGACTTATTCCATTATAGGCATACTGACCTTTAACCAAAAGACTCGATTTGTTGAATTAATATAATAGAAAATTGGTTGAATCTAATTCAGAAAGTATTCTGCATCTCAGTATTACGGCATCGACAACTGGTTCCTAATTGTACCGAATTTAAAACTTTTAACTTCTTTTACTTTGTGTTTTACTTTTTATCTATAGTAATTTTTTATTATCACTTTAATTTGAATTTTTAGAAACTTATCTTTTTACCAACATTAAGCAGCCATTATAATTCAAAGCATATTTAAGATGAGGAGGTTTAAGGAGTATTTCCCCCTGTTGGTACTCCGTAAACGGTACGCCAGTTGCCAATTCTGATTTATTAAAAATGGATGGGTTAAAGTTCTTGCTTGATCGTCATTGAAATCGACATTGACTGTTAACATATTTAAAATGATATTACGCCCCCCCAAGTAAAAAAAATTAGCAGCATATATCACAAGGGACTGCTCCAAGTAAACCTGAATGTTTAGTGGTATAAGACCAATGAATATTTCTTTTGTAGTAAATGAGCAACAATAGATTTCTTGATAATACGGTCGACCTAACCTTTGAATTTGCCTTCGTGGTTGTTGGTTGGAGAGGTTTTGATAATGACTTTCTATAATCCAATACTATGGAGTTTAATTCTATTGCCTTTAATTTCCTGCCGCGAATTTCGAACGGTTTCTGTGAAGTTCTACGAATTCTCTTGGCTATAGTTTCGAAGTTTAAAATGTGAAATTTAATTGCAGTCTAGTTCCGAATAAAAAGTCCGTTCCATTGTATTTATTTCTGAATGAGTAATCTGTAAACGAAACTTTTTCCGTGAATTAAATGTCTAGTATTTAATGATTAAAAGAGCGTCGTTAAAGTTATTTCAAGAACGCGCTATTTCGTCGTTATCGTTAGAACGTTGCCCCCCTTTCCTCCCCGTTCTCGCTTGGAAATAGCAACAAACGATGCTCGCATAATTTAATTCTTGCATTCTCGCCTTGTAGCAGATTTCAACGTTTATTCACTGAGCTGGACTTGAATATAACATGCAATTACTTTCGTGCTTGAACCGATATTCAACAATCGTTTATATCTGGTTCTTATTTTTAGAAGTAGATGCCGATGGATGTAAGCAAAAATTACGAGATGAACTGGAAAAAGAGTGCTTCGATAAATTTCAAGACACCGTTACCGATTCTGTTCATCTTGAAGATGAAAGTCAAAAGGAGAAGGATGTATGTTGGTGAGTAGCTTTTTTATAAATCGGTGGCCCAATGGATTAGGCATTAGTTAAAATTAACATTACCTGCATGTTTGATTCGTATTATGAATGCTTCATTCTAAATTCCTGGAAACTAAACAGTTTAGGATGAGTTTCCAACAAATGATCTCTTTACATAATCTTTTTTAAATACTGAACTTCATAGCATGAAGTTTCTTGCTTGCATTAGATGAAATGGTATTTCTTAAATCCTTTTCTCAACTTAACGTTCCTACTTTATATCTCGTGGAATGAGTTTATGTTGGCAATGCATGTCTGCATTTTAAATTCGAGTGTTAAAATCGGGAACCCCTACTGTAATACAACTGATTTTGTTGGATTTCATACTCTTGACAACCTATATCCCATTTACATAGGTTCCAGACTATAAATTTTGCCCTAATACTCCCTTGCTGCAATTTTTATGCATTTACAAATTTAAATCTCCTTTAGTAACAATAACTCACGAGTCGAACCTTTCTTGGAAACTAAAGGTCAACTCGCACCTTTTTAAATGTATTGTGTTAAATTGATTATATTTAATATCGGTAAGACGCAGTCGTTATGCGACCCATTTATCCGTATTTCTGGTATTGCGAGTTATTCATGTAATCTCTTTTAATCTTCCACATTGAATTATGGCCCTAATAAGTCCCGAGAGATCTGGATTTCGTTATTAAAAATTCGTTTTTTCAAAAGTGATATTTCTGTGTCTTTAAGTTGACGCTGCCTCCTATTCTACGAATATTTTGAACACGCATCACGGTGTTTCAAGAATAATCAAATTTACTTTTACTGTTGTAAAGAACGCTTCCTCATACTGTTGTCCTCGCATATCCTGGTTTCCAAAGACGAACATCAGCACGGTTCATCAAATATTGTAACAAAATATATAAAACACGTTGTATATATTTGAAAAAGACTTTAAAAATGAGCTCTTCCCGGAATTAACATCCAAAACCCTATGAATATTTTTAATGGTTAGGAATCCACTTTAAACCGTAGGTCCCAGTATAATACAATCGTAGACCGTTGCGGGGTATTGTGACTCCTCGTCCGTAGCATATTTTCAACCTACACACCCCCGGTTAGTGCTAAGCGAGTAACGTTGGTGCAGCCCTCGTTTGTGGTATAAAAGTTGACTAAGTATTCGGCAGCTACATTGGGGGAACATGTAAATACAGAAACAGCCTATTATGCGTTTTTTTGCAACTACCAGTATACCTACTCTTTAAACTTGAACAAGCGAGCCAAGAACGTTTAATAGAATTCCTACCCTGTTATTGAAATGCTGAAATTTGGAATCTAGTGAAATGAGAACAAAGTACCATTTGGTCTGTTTCATTTATACATTATTAAACTTTATTTTAGAACTGTGACAAATATTTCTTATTTCAGTGCTGTTGAACAGTACGAGAAATGCTGCATGAATGGATTCGTGCGAGCAAATTGCTTGAAAGATCAAGATGACATTAAGGAGAACCTGAAAGCTGCTCGCATATTCTTGGCGGCTCTGACAAGCATCAGCTGTTCCAGCCATCGAGGAAAGTGCAGTTTCAGTTCAGCCGCACAGTTGCCCGTGTCTCCAATCTTGCTTGCTGCTTCCAGTTTATGTGTAGCTGCTGTCTTGAGACGCCCCTCCATGTAACTTGTGAACAAATTTTTATAGGATTTGAAGTTGCCCATATTTAACCTTTTTAAATAAAATCTTTTTATGCAGAACCTTAATATAATTGGCAAACAAGGTGCCAAACATTTATGCGTTTTCATGTGTTGCAGTTAACTTGGTAAAGCCATAAATGCTATTTAAATGTATAATTTTTAATTGAATATCGCAATTTTTAAATGTCTTGAGCTTAGAGTAACGAACACTAGCTCAAAATATTTTAAATGTGTTGTGAGGTCTTGATTTGTAATCGCATTCGCTTTAACTTGAATTTATTGGTCAATGTTTTACGAACGGGAAAAAATTGTTCCACAAAATGGAAATTTGTAAAGTAGTATTGTATTTTGTACTTATTCCTTATAATAAACTTATTTCACGAAATTAATTTGTGTACTATTTATTGCAAGTGTGTAGTTTCTCTCTCAACTTGATTTTAAAAATGCATTGTTAGTATAAGTTTTTAATGTAGAACTCGCTTTGTATCATATTTAAAATTTTATTTTATCCATGTATAAAAGAAGATTCAAACTTTTAAGGCCTCTGCCTGTAGAGCATATAAACTATATTAACACTGCGAATTTTTCAAAATTGTGTAGATTGTATTCGACTACCAGATTCAATACTTGGTATAATTCTAAACTACCTGAAATTGTATGCTTAGTAATGGAGCTCCCATTTTCATCTGATTGCAGTACTTTACATATTTTAATGACGGAATCCATTTGAAGTCAAACACTGCAGTTTAAAGCTATTCTTACAGGCATTTGGATGTTATGACGCCAAAAAGACTTATCTTAATCACCGCAAATGAAGCTTCTGGAGGTGATGGGTGACGCTATTCATCGGTGAGCGATAACAAACTCTTGCCGATGTGCAAGTATATGAACTCGGAGTCCTCCATCCATATAGTGTAGATTGAGTTTAGCTAATAGAAATGGGCAAGCTACTACTTATCGACAGTCATTGCAACCGTTTGTTTGCATATATTCATTAGCTTGGACTACCCTATTTCTGTTTACTATACTTGATACGGCCATGCCACGATCGACATGAATTCCTAGCATTGAAGAAAGTTCTGGATATTGTACCGGAATAGAAGACGTTGCTTCTCCGTCAAGTCTAGTTAGTATGTAGCTCTTTCCACTAACACGGGGACCATTCGGGAATGAATGCTCACAAATGATACACTTGTTATTCGGAAAGGCGTATTCCTTCATTGTCAAGTATATTTAACCGTATTTTTCCTCATTATATTTAACCGTATCCAGCAACATATACTGTGTCGACATCATTTCTAACGGGGAGAACTAAATCTCTTGTGATATTAAATGTATCCCTCTACTGCAATATTAAGAATACAAGCAGACCCACCAAGTAATTATTTGAAAGTAATCTTCTAACGCATTAAATAGAGGTCTCCTGTCTCGGATTTCGTTGCCACTGCTATTCATCTTGATGTTATCTACCTTCCCTAAACATCTCGGCTCTAAAGTTGACTCTATGCCAGTCTGGAGAGTATTCCATACTTAATTACAAACTTGCAATGTTTTTATATTAAAATTGTACTGGAAAATGAAATAGCCAGGATAAACTAGTTTTTCAAATTATCGAATAAAGATGAAGGACAAAAATGAAACGAGGTTTCTCAAATTAACACTGAAATGGTTATTACAAAATGGAATTGTGAAGATAGACTAGTAGTCCGTTGATGTATCAAGAGCACACCTTGCTACCAATAAACTCTCGTATAATACCGCATTTAACAATCTTTGCTCATGTGTTGCCCTGCAGATTTCCCGAACTCTCGCCTTGTGAATTTTGCTTCCGAGAATACTTGAATTTAAGTGTATTTTGGAAAAATCAGTGTCGTACGTAGTATTAAAAATGCATTTTGGAAATGTATATGCCATACCATCAAATGTGTTGCATTATGCTAGTGTCTTCATGGCAACCGTGTTACTGAAGGACACGAGAGAATTTCACATTTGTCATTAATCTGCATAAATGCTACTTCTATTTGGTAAACGAAAATGTTTTTAAATTATTAATTTTCAAATCCTCGTAGTCCTGACTTTTGATCGCCCTTTAGTCCTCGCCTAATTTACTAATCGGCGGTCATTTACTGGAATACTTGGATTAATTTCGGTGAATGAACTCTTATATATAGAAATTCTATTCTCATAATTACATTTTTCTTAACTTTTTAGATTTTGTTTTCCTACAAAGCCGGGTACTGGATTCTAATAATGATTTTTGTCGCAGATTCAGCAGATTGTCAAGGTAACCAAATAAACTTGCTATTCTAAAAAGAGGGTGAGAAATGCTTTTAATGTCTTTTAATAACTGGATGGAAAAATATACTCCACATATTGTATTTCGGGGGAAACGAGAATAAAAGGCTAGGAAGATCTGTCAATGGAGAAGAAAAAGCAGTTCGGTTCTCAGCAGTTATTTAGAGGATTTTGATCGAATCCGTGGGTCTTCCTTCGAAGCGATTACTGCTCAAATGATATGCGTTAGCGTTTCTATTTTGCAAAACGCGTATGAACAAATATTTCAAATAAAAAAGGAAACAAATAAAATTATGCTTATGTCGTACGATAGTTATTATATTAGCTTTGCAAAATACTGTATATAAAATGTTGCTGAAAATTAGATTTCTCTACATGAGAGTAATTGTTTCATTGTCTATTTTAGGACTAAAGATAATAAAAATGTCGGTGCATTCAATATAAATTTCTGTTATGAATACCGATAAAAAAAAATGAAAAAAAAAATATTTCTCAAAATTGCAATTAAAAGTATCTATTTCAATGTCGTTTTTGAATTATTTTTTTTTTGCAGCTGGCAAACATATAGACAGCTTGGTCTTGGATGCCTTAAGGCAAGCGCTGCACAGACGTACTCACTTTGCATTACCCAGGGGGCACGTGTAACTTGAAGATAAGCCACGGACGCGGAGTAACAATGCCCCCGCAATGCTCCTAAGATCCTATTAGACCGGGACCTACGGTTTACAGTGGATTCCGAACCACTACAAACATCCATGGCACCGCCGGGACTCGAATCCGAAACCTGTGGTACCGAGCGCCAGCCACTCGGCCATTCAGGCCCCGTTTTTTAAATTACTCCGCTTAAAATTTTTGGCGCACGCGAAATGATTATAGGATGGGACAGCGCATATACAGGGTGATTATAATTAAAGTCGCACTTCCAAAATGCTGTAAAAATAATAATAATAAAATTTAAAAAAATACTCTTCACAATGAGTGAAGAACTTTTGAACTGAAGATACTTGAAGTAGGGGAAAAACGGTACGGCATCAAAAACAGTTCCAAAGGGTATTAATAATTGGCGTAATAAAATAAGCGGCTTAAAGAAAAGGAATTCAGCTACCAGTGATATTTTGAATCTAAATTATAACATATTTGGCATGAGTTGCACATTAAACCAACTGTAGCGTACAATGGGCTTGATTGTTTCGGTTTTTGACGAAAAAAAAAGGAGTTCCAAGATTCAATAGTTGTGACACTGTTAGTGGAAAGCCCATCCACCACGGCAAGGTCATATCAAATTGGATGGAAAAAATCGGTGGAACTTTTTTTTTTTGATGCCATACCGTTTCCCCCTTTCTTTAAGTATCTTCAGTTCAAATTTGAACTCATTGTGACTAGTGGTCCTTTTTTACAGCATTTTGAATGCAGAACTTTAATTATGATCACCTTGTATGTTAATTGTTATATACATAATGATAGCCATACATATTTAAAAATAAACATAATTAAAAAAATGTAAATATGTAGTAATACAAGGCAATAAATAAAGTTCTGCTATGTCGTAACCCTTCATCAAATTAAATTTGAATTTAATAAAAACAAAAATTTGTATCCAATCGCCAATTTCAGCGCAAAAACATTCAAGTTATGCCTCGACCGTTGTATCTAAACAGTAAAAATTCTTCGTTTTTACTCTAACCGTTTTCTAATTTAATTACCTGTCAGTTAGGCATGAGGCTATCACGTTAAGCTATTTTACATGCCTAATGCGAGAAAACAAAAACTGGTTTGACGACTTTCGGTTCCACTTCCTCTTGCTTCTCGGTGAATGAGTTTGCTGCGAGAAAGTAGACCTTCGTCATTAGAGATAGCTACTTCTCTGAACGTGGCCTCCGAATTCACTTTTGCAGGTATTCGCACCTTGACATCTCGGAATACGTAGGATTTTGTTTTGGAATGAAAGGTCTGTACAATTCTATGATTTTGTTTGTTGTTGTTATCAAATTAAATCAGTAAATTTGTTTATCTGAAAATATAATTTTGGTAAATATGTTTTTAAGTGATGCAATCTGCAAATAAACAATTCAACGTGTTGAATTCGTTAGAAGTATATAAAAAAAATAATAATTAAAAAAACTTGAAAATAATCAATATTCCAACAAGATAATTTAAGTATCTTGTCGCTAAAAACGTTTGTTTAATTACTCCGAACGTGGACTCCTTGACATTTCGGAATACGTAGAATTGTTTTTGGAATGAAAGGTCTGTGAAATTCTATTTTTGTAAATTTTAAATCGACATTTTGTTTATCTGAAAATATAGTTTTGGCAAATAGGTTTTTAAGTGATGCAATCTGCAAATAAACAAATCAACGTGTTGAATTGGTTAAAAATATAAAAATAATAATAATAAAAACTTGAAAAAAGACCATTATTGCAACAAGCTACTGTAAGTATCTTGTCGTTTAAAATGTTGTTTTTTTTAAATTTTGATATGTTTTTATCTTTTATAACACATTAATGAGTTAAAATACTTAGTTCGACTAAGTAAAATTAATGAAGTATATGATGGTGCTTATTCAACCGAAAGTTCAAAATTAAAATAAATAATTTTAATGGTAACATCAACCTTTTTTTGTTCATAAAAAAAAAAAAGCTTACTTTTATAAATATGTCACATAAATAGAAAAAAAGTAATTTAAAGCACTCTATTGGATAATCTTGTCGATCAAAACTTTAAAATAAAATATATTGGTAAACAAAATTGTAAATTATGAAATTATTCTCTTTGTTATAAAATTATTAAATTATGAAGTTATGGAATTTTCCATTTTTATTAGCAACTTAATATGATTTCAGGTCATGAGAAAGTGAAATCTTATGATTTCAGTTTACTAAAATTTCAGTCTGAGCTTAATAAAATTTCAGTTTATGAGCTTATTCAAAATTTAATCTTATTTTTAGCGATTCTAATTTCAATAATTCGGTGTGTGATGTTTTTGTTAAAATAAGAGGAATTTTTAGGGATTAATAGATTGATATGAAATGATGAAAATGCCTTTTAAGATTATTTATTATTATTCAGGTTATTCAAATATAAAGTTATTAAGAAAACTTATGCAGTATTATTGATGATATTAAAGAATATTCAGTATCTTAATCAACAGTTTTTAGTTTTGTTTCTATTTTGTCTGTAATTACATTATTAACGATGCTTGGAAAACATAATAATGTTTTTTTTTTTTTTTTTTTTTTATTTTATTTCTTTCTCATAGTCTTGTGAAATTTTATGATGATCAGGTATAGGAAAACTTTTATAGTCAAAATATTTGAATTTTTTGATGCATTCAAACGATTATTCTTGACATTAGCAATATTATCAATAGAAATTATCAATAGAAATCATTTCATAAATAAATACAAAACACATTTGTGATAAATGCGAATGAAGTAATTCTTTTACCCAGGTTATAGAAGTTCATAAGATTCGTCGTTCTTTTTTAAATAGATAATCATTTGATATAACTTTTGTCATAAAATCTTGGAGAGATATAAATTCCATTTTTTTTCAGAATAATGATTATACATAATTTATGAAGCACATTATATTAAGTTAAATAAAATATCTATGATGACATACGATGAATTCTTTGTTTTCATAGTTGAGAATTTCATAATAAATATTTTGACAAATTATAATATTTTTTTAATTAAAATAATTTTAATTTTCAAAATTCATGTTCTTCTATAATTGAACATCTATGAAGAAATCAATATCAAGGAGCTTACAAAGCATAATTCGGAACGTAATAAAATTCATAAAACGGAACGAGTAAGAAGCTCAAAAAATATTTTCTATAACTACATTTACTCTTTAAATGGATACTAAAATTTCACTAATAAAAAAAAGATCATTAAAAGTTAGAGTATATTAGTAATTATGATATCTAATTTTCTCAAATTAGAATACTTAGGTAGTTATAGAATTCATTTCAGGATTCAGATTCTCTAATTTGTCTTAGTTAAAGAAATATTGAATTTTGCAGGCCTGTGCCCTATGACTTCAATTGTTTTCAACATTTTTTATTGCTAGTTAGGTCTTACTGCCCAGTAAATTCCATTCCTCTTGAATGCACTTTTACTCACATTCCTTTTGCCATTATTAACCTGATTTTTAAAAAAATCTACTTGAAATCCGTGTCTTTGAGAATTTCAGCTTCTTTATGACCGCATTATTTTACTGAAGAATATCACGATAGGATCATCCTTTAGAAAACTAGGTTGAAAAAAATTTTAGATCAATTTAAACCAATATTAACTTTTTAAACATATGTGTATCTATATGTATATTTGCATATGTGTATGTATATGTATGCTTGAATATGTGTATGTATATGTGTGTGTTTTTATAGGTGTATGCATATGTATGTGTTTTGTATAGGTGTATGCATATGTATGTGTTTGTATAGGTGTATGCATATGTATGTGTTTGTATAGGTGTATGCATATGTATGTGTTTGTATAGGTGTATGCATATGTATGTTTACAAGTATGTATATGTATATGTATGTATATTGTTTAAATTCATTTAAATATATGAAAACTGTAAATTCAAATTCCTTGTTTTCTAGTCCTTTAAGTAACATAAATAAGTCATTTTTTTCATTCATATCCGTGAAACTATATATATCATATATTTTATCTATTATTTAATAAATATTATACAATGTAGGGTTTTGTTTTTTAATTTAATGGCAATGTTTTTAATAATTCCATTATATGCACAGTCAACAAAATTTTTATGCATATATACAAATTTATTATTAGTCAATTTAAAGTAATCTTTTAATAAAAATTATGTTGCATTACTCACTGCATTTTTTCAAAATTTAAAAGTTATTATTCACTTTCTATATGAGAGATAGCAATAAAAACATAAGAAAAATCCTATCAAAATAATTCATTTAAAAAGCCTTATAATTAATCACACAGTTAATGCTAAATAAATGCATATTCTTATAAAATGTCTTGCATATCAAATATTTACGAAAATATATAAATCTTAATAAATGAAATAAAATAATCTTAAAATGAGGATGAGGGTATTTGAATTATTAATTTTTTTAAAAACTTTAATACACTTGTTTTAACTGATGTTTTTCAACTAAATGGTGAAATAAAGTAGTATATAATGAAGTATATTTCTACATTTGAATTAATGATTTTCAAATACATTTGAGACTAATCTATTTGTTTTGCATGGCAAAACTTTTAGAATACTTTCTATATATATTTATAAGTTTTAAGATGATGTGCAACGTACTAAATTGATTAGGTATATTTAATTTAACTTTAGTTTATTGTTACCAAAATATTTTAACTTCATTTTTTAATAATATAATATCTCAAAAACGGGAATTTAATAATTCTATTTAAATCATTTTTAATACAATTTGCTTATTAAAATTCCTTGTTATTGGCATTTTTACACACACAAATATTTAGCATATTCCTTTCATGTTTGAAAAAATATATGTAAAATGTTTTGCATCAAGTGTACAATGAAGTCTGAAGCTGATGTATATTGCATGTAGTGGAAAACTATTTGTAGCAATACTTGCCAATATTTCAATCAACGGAGATTGAGAGTTCATCAGTTTAGTTTGTTTGACCACAAAAAATGAAGAATTGAAATGCTGTATAATATTTTTCAGTGACGTCTTATCAACATCTGAAGCATTAATAAAAAATCTCAGTGCTGCTAATAATTAAAAATTCATGTTAATTAAAAGCATTTATTGTAATTTTACGCTTGTATCATAACTTTTGCTAAGGATTATAGGGGTACCAAAGAAAAAAACAAAGAGATTATGTATACCCAAAAGTTGAATTTATTCCTTTTCCAAAACTGGCCAAGATAATAACAAGGTCAAATAAATATTTTAAAATAAATATTTCTTAAATATGATGTTGAAGATTATTGGAGCTCACTCAACCCCGTCATCTACGGTGGTGGCACACATAAAAGAATGAAAACATTGGCAATGAATGACCAGAAGTTAAAGGGAGTCGGTGAGAATTAAAAAGCATAAAAATTCAGAGATGTATTTATGTAGGAGGATAGAGCAGAATATTCCTATGTCTTTTAAAATTAGTGGGCGGTTCATATTATACGATCTCTTGAAAGCCAGATGTTGCTGGTTGTCAATGTTATTGAAGAATATTTCTGAAAGCTTTTTGTGTTTTTTGAGAGGTAAGAAGGAGATGGATCTTTGAATATCGTCTTTTCTTATGAACCAGTTGCCCTTCGTTATTTATCTAATGGTTATACTTTTTTGACCTTCCAAAGACTTTCAGTATTATGATTAACGGCGTGAAATCAGTAGTTTAATATTTCTATTCATACTTGAGCTTCTTGCGATAAGGGTACAGAGTTCTCTAATGTTTTTTCTGTATTTTTGTATGACATAGTTAAAATGAAAATTCCGGTTTAGATGTTTATGAAAATAAATTCCAATAATATTTCGTATTTTTTAAATATTGATACAAAATAATTTATAAATTATTTTCAGCATATCACATTTCGAATTAGATGTTTAATCGAGTTGCTAAAAATGTACACAATTCATTGTTTGAAAATATCATTAAAAACAAAGAACCGAACAGAAAGTTGCCCTTATTATGTAGTTGCACCTAAAACAGCCCTTAATTTAAATGGATGGGAAATATTTATATGCAATCTTTAAATAAAGAACTAACAAGAATAGGTTAATTTTTCATTGGTATAGGTAGGCGACCAAAATGCGAACATCAATCCTACACTCAGTAATTGAAGATGTTAGCGACATAAATACATACGAGATTTACTGCGTAGTAAGTTAGTATTTTGGAATTGATCCAAAATTTATGAATCACTATCTGTTTGAATAAAAGTTCCTTTAATTGCTTCAGAAGTATTTGAGTTACAATTCTCCATGTTAAATTATTCATAATGATCTTGTGTTTTTTAAAAAAACTGTAACTCCATTATTTGTCGTTTATAAATTAAAAACTTGTGAGGAATATGTTATAAACCTAAACAATGCCACACTCGACCTTCTTCCTTTGCTAAAAATTAATCCATTATTAAAAACCATTTTAACTTTTGGTTTATATTTTTTTATGGAACACTAAATATTGCACTCTGAAGATTGCCACCAATAATATTAGAAGGAGTATCAAAACATTATTTGTTCGCATAAAATATTGTTATAGAAATATTTCAAAAACTATTTTTAATCTATCCATGTTTAAAAGACGGAGAAGCATAGTTGATTAGGTCAACCAACAGAAACTACAGAATTAGAATGCATTAATTTACTTTTAGTCCTTATAATATTTTTTATAATTGTAACTAAAACTTTTCAGGTAAAAATTAATTACATATAAGCAACAAGAATAATAAACAGTTTAATTAATGTCAGAAATATTAGTAGTTTAACTATTTTATATACTACTATATATTAGTGGTATATATCTGTGGTTTAATCTTAATGTTTAGTCTTTTCTATCATTTTATCAACAAGAAATTTGAAACAAAAGTGAGCTTAAGAAAAAAACAACATAATCATCCCTAACAAATATTTTATTCAAAAATACAATTCTGATTAAGATAACTAAGAATGATTTGTTGCAGTCAAATATATTAATTAGATATAGCACATGTGTTCGCAATCAATTCTTTTGACCTGTATGAACAGTTTTAGAAAGACAATAACTTAGCTATCTCTACTCTATCTTTTAATATTTTATATATATATATATATATATATATATATATATATATATATATATATATATATATATATATATATATATATATATATATATATGTGTGTGTCCATGCTGAAATTCTTTATAACAATCTTGTGTTTTTAAAGATAACTGTATAAAAATAACTTCCATTTATAAATAAAAACTTGTTAGGAATATGTTGTGAACCCCAATAATAATACATTCAACCATCTTTTTTTGGTGTATATTTTATTATGGAACACAGCTAACATACGTAGTAGTTGTTTAACGTTGAAGATTGTCACCAATGGGATTAGAAGAAGCGTCATATCATTATTTGTACGTATAAAATATTCTTATGGAAATATAATTATTTAAATCTATCCATGTTTAAAGAATAAAACAGCAGTAGATCAATGAACAAGAGCTACAGAATTAAAAAGCATTCTTTTACTTTGTCTTTATAATAATTTTTAAAATTGTAATTAAAAATTTTCAGGGTAACCATTCATAGAAGAAACATATAAATAACAAGAATAATAAACTATTTAATTAATATACGAATATAACTGTAGTTTTATATCGTTTCTATCATTTTATCAAAGAGAAATTTGAAAAAAAAAAATTAAACTTAGGGAAAAAAAACTTAACAAATATTTTATTCAAAAATTCAGTTCTGGTTAAGATAACTAAGAATGATTTGTTGCAGTCAAACATATTAATTAAATATAGTACATGTGTTCGCAATCAATTCTTTGCCCCTTATGGACACTTTTAGAAAGACAATAACTTGGCTATCTCTACTCCATCTTTTAATGTTTGCCCTGAGTGAATAAAATCATCTCCAATATTGTTCCCGCCCTTTTTAATACTGGCGGGCCGTTGTTTATTGTTTGTGTGGTCAACGATGCATACGCTTTGTTCAACGGTGCTTTTTCGAGGTCATGCATTGGTTCAACAGTGAACGACCTTCTGCAATCAAGGACTTAAGATCGAGATGCCGTCTTTGTGATTTCGTATCTTTAGAAATATCCTTAACAGTTATTGATTTTTTTTTAACTGCTACTATGCCCAAAAAATAAGATCGATTATTTATTTTTTTCAAAAACTCTTTATTTAGTCTTCCAAATTTATTTCATCGCCCTTCAAAGTAATCCTCCGGACACAATGCACTTATGCCAACTTTATTTCCAATCCTCAATGAATGCTCTAAAAAGTCATCGGCAGGGATGGCCTTCAAAGCGCGTGGTGATTCACGGTGAATCTCTTCAGTCGACTCGAAACAGTGTCCTCGGAGTGGTCTTTTGAGTTTAGGGAATAGCCAGGTGTGAATAGGGGGTTGCGGAACGATTTCATTTTTGGAGAAAAGACACGAAGAATCAATGCAGTGTGAGCTGCCGCATTCAGTGTTTTCGGTACTAATCGGGATTTGGCGCGTTTGAGGTCCAAAATGGAATTGACCGATCCTTTTGAAATTCCAACATCAGCAGCAAGGTCTCTAATTATAAATAGACGGTTTGCAAGCACCAAATCTTTAATATTTTGGACGTGAGCTTTGTCGGTTGAGGTTGATGGTCGACCAGGGTTTTTCGTCTTCAACGCGTTCGCTACCTTCTTTGAACTGTTTATGCCACTTGAAATCTCTTTCCGATATAGGAATGCTCACCTAATACCTTCTGCCACATTCTATACGTTTCCGCAAGCAAAATTTAATGCCAGTTCTTTGCTCAATGAATTCAGACATTTAAAATCGCCGAAATCAGTTTTTACCGTCTCACAAAACCAAGCATAACTCTAATATTAATGATTATTTTGACGTCAGATTTTTGCATAGATGTCAAGGACAGTGCTAGCAACCTAAAAAGAGACGAAAAAATTGAAATTCCATATGCCCCGGGAATTTTTAAATTTGAAAATTTGTTTTACTTTTTGGACACAGTAGTAAAAAATCTTTTCGTTTAAACCTTTTTTCATGGGAAATGGATTCAGCTAGTAATTTTGGATTATCTAAATTACATACTAAATTCCTCCTTAGCAGTTAAATGCACTGTAATTTTTGAACATTAGCGTTGTTTAAAATAATTTGAACGATTATACTTGTTTAATGTGAAGTTCTTTTACAGAAACGAATTAAAAATGTAGGTTAATTTGATTCCACAATAGAAATAGATTACATAAATTGTTCTGAGTAATCACTTTTGGTGAAATAAATTGGATTTTTTATTTTTAATTATACTTTTATTTTAACTTCAAAATATATATGCTGAATTCATATTTTTGTATTGGAATATAATTATTTATACTGGGTTTGACTCTTTATTAATTTGTTTCAAAAACGAAATTATTTTCCTCGGGAATTGTGTATTGCATGCAAATAAACTGTATATAAAGTTATACAATGATTTGAAAAGTATTGAAAAGATCATAAATGAAATAATGAACGTACAACGAAACCAAATAAATCGTTTTTATTATATTTTCTATGCATATGCGATTTTTAAAAATGAGTTGTTTTGTTTGATGTACGATTTAGGTTTACTGCTAATAGCAGTACTATTTCAATACATATTAAATATTTACAATTGAAATTTTCATTAAATTATATTGCAAAGCATAAATGTTTGATATTTTTGTATATTTTTACTAAATATATTTACAATTTAATTACTTCCTCCTTCTTTGAGAACACATTTGGACTTAGTCTAGATCAGGGGTGGCCAACTCGCGGGCTTCATGCGGCCCACCTTGAATATTTTTACGGCCCGTGAGATTTATCACACTTTTGCAAAATATATTTATTTTATAAAGGCCAAAGTAAATAAAACCAATGTATTAAAAAAAAAAAATTATGTGTGCATCCAAATATTCAAAAATTAACTACCGAAATTATGAGAAAAAAAATTAACAATGATTTTAAAATTATATTCTTGCGAATATACGACAGGTATTGCCTGTTTTATTTATGAGTTTACAGTTATGAGTTCGCAGAATAATTAAATTATAGTCTGCGAACTCATGAGGCACGCAATGACCCACCCTAGATACGCACAGTTTATTGTTGATAGCAGAATCGTTTTTCCCCCCTAAAATGAAATTGATCAAACACAAAACACTCTCAAACATAACGGAGCTAACCTGCAACACCCATTACGATGTGCAAATACAGAAATTGAAATCTATTTGCAAAAGCTAAGTGAAAGAGAAAATGTCGCACAAGTAAAATAATTTTCAATGATTTCATTTTTTTATTTCGTTTATAGTTATATATTTTTTTATATTACATTTCGTTATATATTTTTTACAATATGCGTTTAGCATCATTATTATTATATCATCTATATTAACATGTACGAATAATAGTAAGTACAATAATAATAACTCATTATGTTTCAATTTTTCACTGCAAAAAAATGTCTATAAGGGGTCTAAATCTAATATGGTGATATATAAATTTATATGCAGCCATCAAAGTTTTGTATTTCCAAAGTGGCCCTCAAGATCATTTGGGTTGGCCACCCGTCATCTAATCAGACGTGCCAAATTCCTCTCATGCAAGTTGCTTTCATTTAAAAAGTAACCAACCGAAACAGTTAATGACCGACCACTTTGAAAAAGAAATTAATCCTTCTTTGCCAGTGAGGCGTCACTAATACTCGGTACATCACACGACAAATAGCTATGGAAAGAAAAAAATTTGCCAATATTATTCCACAAACGGTTCTAGTTGATCAGAATGTTTAATTGATGCAACAATGGATCATTAAATTGTTTATTGTTCTTCATGAATAATAATAGAACACTAGAGAAGCTGTGAAAGGAATGTCAATGACATATGCAGGCATTCCATTCAGATTCTGGTTTAAACTATTTTGCCATTAATGCTGATTGCAAAGAAAATGAGCTTTGAGAGATTAAAAGTAGGCAAATTTAATAAGGAATATAAATTATACTTATTTTCAAACTTTAAATGTTATTTTTTAATTTTCTAATTATAAATATAACTCTTCTAGGATAAGATTTCAGTATTGATTATTTCATTGTGTTTATAA
Source organism: Caerostris extrusa (assembly GCA_021605095.1). Lineage (NCBI taxonomy): Eukaryota > Metazoa > Arthropoda > Arachnida > Araneae > Araneidae > Caerostris > Caerostris extrusa. The sequence continues at coordinate 115,648 of BPLR01018399.1, read as the reverse complement.
TATGTATATGTAATAATAAATTTAAGAAATTGCAATCTGTTATAGTCAACATTAGGCATGTTGATTATAACCTGCGTTTATGATCGGTTGATCATAACTAATAACAAGTAGCAATATTATTCAATTACCAGGATAAGGTGAAAAGTTCTCGGCTTGACACAGAGATGGCGTTCCAATCATCAAGCCTCGTAATTAACCTAAATTATTTCAGAATAATTCACTTAATGATAATTCCTTTACATTTTAATGAATTGTGTAGAACAATTGAGATATCTTAATTTAGACGTTGGCAATAGTATATTGAATTGCTCTAACAAAAACCAAATTGCAATTCATGCAAATGCATTGACTGCATCCCACTTCTTCTTTTCTTGATAATAGTATATTGAATTATATCAACAAAAACAAATTGTAATTCATGCAAATATAAAACCAAACAAATACAACACTGCATCTTCTTCTTTTCTCGGCAATAGTATATTGAATTATTTTAACAAAAACAAATTTTAATTCATGCCAATACATTGACTGCATCTCTCCTACATACACACACACACACATATTAAAAATCGAATCAGAAGATATCATAACTATTTTATTTCCGTAATTGTTCTTTTTCCTTATTGGTTTTCTTGTTTTAAATTAATATTTGAAGAATTTCTTGAAATTAAAATTATAGAACAACTTTTTCTGTTTTAATATTTGGATGTTTGTAGTGGATCGAAATCCACTTTAAATCGTGGGTCCTGGTCTGATATCACTGTAGAGCGTAAGGCTGACAACCCTACCTTTAAAAAGAAAACATCTCCTGTTTCGGAATCTGCCAATAGGCAGAAGACCATGGTCCAACATGGATTGCAGTGTCAGGCAGCTAGAATTAGCCATTTTATTAGCTCAGTTTTAAAATACATCATGATTTTGGAAATCCTGTAAAACACGCAATGAATTCTCGAGATAAATATTTCCCAATAGGTAATGCTTTAAAATAGTTACTACTTTAACAACCAGATTAAGACATGAATAATCAAATAGATTAACATAAATTAAAATTATTTTTCCACATTATCGTGTTATTGGAAAAAGTTCAAATTTCTTGTACTGCACAAAATTGAAAATCCTTGAATAAAATATTTTTCTAATATTTAAGTACATTATTTAATGCGTTGTTTGGAGAATTTTTCTGTCCTTGAACCAATAAGGAAAGTACCGTATAGGTTATTTGACTCTTTTATTGCAACAGTCAATAGGATTATGCAAATTGTAAAATGTATAAAAGCGGTTTGCATGAACAACTCAAGATAGCCTCTGTAAATAACCCCACGAATGACACGCTGAGTGCGATAAAAGTTTCGTCCTTTCAAATTTATAATTTCAATTCAGTTACCGAATTTGAGTGATTTACTTTATTATAAATTATTGTACTTTGTAAATGCTGCTTTGACATAACATTATTGAACTGTAAGTGGGACTTTCAGATATTCTTCTTCATTGGCGTGGAGGTCTGATGGCCAATTGGCTAGCGCTATGGCCTTTGATACCACATGCTTCAGCGTTTCGAATCCTGGCGGTGGCATGGGTGTTTGTTAGTGGCTCGGAATCCACGTTAAACTGTAGGTCTGATCTAGTTAGCCCAAAGTGTGCACAAAATAACCGTAGAGCAACAAACCAAACCGAATCAAATCTTCAATGCCGCAACAGCCTTATGGTGAGACAAGGTTGTCTGTCAACTGCAAATTTCGAGACAAAATTTTTACGAGGTAGAATTGTCAGCCCTACCGTCATAATAGACTGGCACCTACGGCTTAAAGTGGATCCCGAACCACTACAAACATTCACCGCCAAAACTCGAACCCTGTGACACCGAACGCCAGAGCACTAATCATTCGGCTATGAGGCGCCTTTCATAGATTAGTGAAAGATTTCATCAAAAAATTATCTATTATATTATATTTTAAAGTGAAATTGCATTGGATGAGGCAGCACGATAAGCTAGCAATCATATAAAAAATCAGAAAAACATGAAAAAAAAAGTTTAAACATTCTCCAAGGTCAGGAAAAAAAAATCACAAGAACTTTCGCTAAAAAGTTGTTTGCTGCCGGAATGAAACAGGAAGCAAATATTCGGATTGGTGATTCCACTACTTTTCACTAGATTAATACATTATTGATTAAAAAAAGGAATTAAATTTTAAAAAGAACTATTTAATTAATAACTTCTTTAAATGTAGAAAAGTAATAAATACAGGATTGTCTTAAGAATACATAACATTAATCGGGTAATACTTTGCAAGAAAATTGCCATGATAATCATATTTTAAAATTTTAAATATTCTAATTATAATAAAAATATCTAATAAATCATTATGTACAATAAAAAACAACATTATGTATTATACAAATAACATTATGTACAGTAAAATGTTTATATATATCAAAAAAATATATCAACTTTTTTTCTAAATATTTCATTGAAATGCAGTGGTTGCCTGTGTCTCTAATTAAAACAGCTTTGCTTAGCTGCATAATTATATCTCTGTTGGTGCAACGAATAATTTTGCATGATGTAATTAATTTCTTTTCCACTTAATGAGTGCCATTGATTTTCTTTTTCATCCAATTAATCGCTCCTTTAATTTACCAGGTTGTGCTATTTCGAAATAATTCTGTCTACGTTTATCACGAATCCAGATACCATGCACAGGATCATTAGTTGAAGCATGACTGTTCGGCGAGTAAAAACGGCTGACGTAATTTTATCTCCAATTGTTTTGCTTCCCTGAATTTGAATGCTATTGGTCAACAAATGTTTGCCATACCATGCCCAGTTCAGCAATCTAAATTCTGAATTAGTTCCGCAACTTAAATTAATAAAATTGTATTGTTATAATTTCAACAACTACCCTTAAGATAATCAAAAAAACAACTAGTCTTCTCTTAATTTTACTAGTTTAAATGGTGTAGTTTCAAATAAAATTTGAATTAAACATAGATTGTGGAATAAAATCAATATATTTAAGTATTCTAATTACATAAACTGTGAATTATATTGTTTTTGCCGTTCCATGCCCAGTTTAGCAATTTAAATTCTGACATTCTGTCAGTATTCCGCAACTTTTCGTACTTAATTTTTAAAATTGTGTTGTCAAATTCTGTTATAATTTCGACAACTGTGCTTAAGATAATCAATAACAATACAATTACAGTCTTCTCTTAATTTTAAATGGTGTAGTTTCAAATAAAATTTGAATTAAACATAAATTTATGTTTAATTGGGATAAATTCAATATGTTTAAGTACTCTAATTAAATAAACTATGAATTATATTGTTTCTATAATACTGAGAGTCAGACTGAACCAGGAAGAAATGGTTATGTCTCACCTTGCTTCCTGTTCTTACCCTTGTTCTGCACTGTGTCCTGTTTCTTTATGGAAGCATTACTGGATTGCCAGACTTAAATTGATGGATGTTTATATCTTGTTTTTGGTAATTTTTTTTTTTTATATCTGTTGTCCTGTAATTTTGGATGAAAAGTGGAATCCTTCCATGAAGCTCTAATTAGGTTTCCATTACTTTCAATTTTTTGTTGAATATTGTATGCGTCTAATTATATGTCTATAGTAGTTGTGCTACAGTACAAAAAAAAAAGTGTGAGTTCTAAAACCTGTGCCTCAAGAATCTGTCCTAACTACGCTCACTACAGTATTTATTTCACTACAGTATTTATTTCCAATGGCAAATTTACAGGACAACATATATCGTAAAAAATAAATACAAAGAACAAGATAGAAACAAATGACAGCAGTTAATCCATCCACATAAGTCTGGCAATCTAATAATACTTCCTCAGTGCAGAACAGGAAGTAAGATGAAACATATCCATTTCTTCCTGGTTATCATACAGGAGCCAGTTTAATTCTGTGAAGGTGCTTACAGAGACAATCGTGACCACAAAAAGCCGTAGCAATGCCACCGATTTTCTGACCATTTAGGGATATCATGAATAGGATTATACCAGGGCTTGTGATTGTTTCTAGCGGCAACATCCTCAAAGAAGAACACCTAAGGGTCTTTTAATTATCCCTTCTCTTGTTTTGGGACACTCCACCTGCCTTCCACTGCAGAACTCACACTGAGAGCCAGACCGAAAGTCAAAACAAAGAATAATATTGAATAATATTGGTTAACATTTAAACAAATATTACAATATAAATGTGTTAGTTAAGGGTTTCATTTCAGTTATTTTAAGCAATCATTAAACATTATACATTTCGTTAAATGATTTAAATATCTTGACATCGTTTTCTTAATATATAAGTATTTATTTTTCAAAGAAATGTTTTCAAAATCAGTTTCAAAATTCAATTCAAGTGAATGGTTAGCCTTACTTCTTTTTTTTTCTTTACCATGAACCTGTAAATATGAACTTGATCCGATATTGTTATCCATCAAGAGAGGTAAACCAGTACAGCAACTCTGTTATCTCATGAATATTTTCTATATTTTATTTCTTCAATAAAATTGCGTGAAAATAAAAGAATCGTTGTAGCCTTGTGTGCAAATTCTCACGAATAAAAAAAACACCAATAGGCGAACAACTGGAGAATAAACAACTTGGAACATGCAACATAATTTATTATTAACAAACATTTATTATATTCAAAGCTTTTGATTTGAATGGAATGAATTCAAAAACAAAACTTTACGAAGTATTCTTGTGAGAAAATAGCACCTACTTCTGTATATGAATAAAATTTTTTTAAAATGCGTCACAAGAATGACCTTTAGCGGTTAGATTCTTTGTAATTTCCTCTTGCGAAATATTATTGTACCGAGCCGTGCCTTTAGCGGAAGGGTGGATATGTGAATACCATGAAAGAATTGCTTCCTCTGAGGTCATTTTTCGGGTCGTTACATCGGCATCGTTTGGTGTGTAATGCAGACCAAATCGTTCAGTGAAGATGATCTTGGTGATCTCAAAACATGGGCGGGTAATGGTTGGATGAGGGTATATTAGAATCAGTTTGTTCATTTCCTTATTTGAAGACATTCAAGTATTTTGCAGTAATCTTTTGTTCGTTGCTTTCAGAAAATGGGTTATTGCACTTCAAATGAGTATTGTAAAGGCACTTTTATTTTGTATATGAGATTTTTGAATTAGAGGATATTAGTTTCCAGAGTGGAGAGTGTTAGTTATTGGAGATTGTTAGTTATTGTAAATCTTTGGAATGTTCTTTCTTCGTTAGTTACCTAAATTTACTTTCTTTGTAATTTTAGGGCAATTATATTCTTTTAATATAATTGAAAAAACATCAGGTTTTTAATTTTAATTCATAAAAAATAAAATACTTTTTGAAAAAATCAAACCTAAAATTTTAACTGTCACATCAGTATAGTTTTCATATTTTACAAATATATGTGTGTGTGCGTGTTTTCACAGTTTTCGAATTGAAGGATATTAATTTTCCTTATTATCAAAATTTGAAGATTGTTAATTGTTTTGAATCTTTCATGTGCTTGATCTTCATTAGTTATGCAAATTTACATTCTTTGTGATCTTGTAACAGTTAAATACTTTTAATATAATTGAAAAAATATCAGGTTTTTAATTTGAAATCATAAAAAATAATAATAATAATACTTTTTTAAAAATCAAACGAAAATTTTTAATTGCTACTCAGTAGGGTTTTCATATTTTACAAAGAATAAATGGCCTATTAGAATCTAATTTATTGAAAAAAATGGCAACAGTGAATGGATTAGAATTTTTCTACGAAAAACTTTAAAAGCGTATTTGATAAATTTCTTATAAATGAAATAAAATATAAAAATGCAATATTCTTTCTAATCTTTTCATTTCATAATAGTCATTATTCGAAACGAAGAAATATAATACTAAGTTGATCGAATTTAACTAAAATCGTTGGAGTTTATGAATCAAGAGACAATTAAATCATTTTTTATACAACTGAAAAAAACATCATGTTTTTAATTTAAAGTCCTAAAAAAACAAAATATTTTTTTTTTTTTTAAATCAAACGAAAAGTTTTAATTGTCACGTCAGCATAGTTTTCATATTTTACTAAAAATAAAATGACTATTAAAAAACTAATTTATTGAACAAATTGCAACAGTGAATGGATTTAAATTTTTCTAGAAAAAGGTTTGAAAGCGTATTTAATAAATTTCTTGCAAATTAAATAAAATTTATATTTCATTTAATTTACAAGAAAATTATGTCACTACTCAAAACTACTCAACTACTCAAAACTACTCAAACTATTTAACTACTCAAAAGCGATATTATTTCTAATCATTCCATTTTGTACTTGTTGTCATTCAAAACGAAGAAGTATAATAAGAGAGTAGAATTTAACTGAAATCATTGCAGTTTAAGAATCTAATTTTTGAAAATTTTTTTTTTTTTTTTCGCTTATTTATTACTATGCTGTTTGTTCTCTAAATGGTGATTTTATCATTGAAAACTGTGCTTAAGCTTTCAGTAACAATTAAACTTTCTTTTCAGTAAATCATCACAATTTATTTTTTTTTATTTTCTGTTGTATACTATTTTTCTAGATAATCCTACTAATCAATTTGATTTAGAAATGAATCGATTTAATTAATTTTAATTTGGAATAATTTATCAAAAAATAATCATAAATAAAAACTGTCATAAAATCAGTATAAATTGCATAATGTTTTTTATATACATATTTTATGGATTATTACACTTTGTGTATATATTCCATTCCATTCACCTTTTGGGTATATATGTATTTAACCAACTTTGTACTCTGTATAAAGTCACATTCACACCAAAGGCGCCACGTGAAGCATTGACGTGAATTACAAGTTACAGCGAGCAACAGATGAGCATTGTGATTGGTCGACGCTTCACGCCTTGCCACTTAACGCTTTGGTGTGGCATGTTGATTAACAAGATAATAAATTGTTATAGTATTTGTTAAGCCATGCTATTCCTGGAACATTTGCTTTAAATATGTTTTATTTATGAAATTTAATTATAAAATATTCAAATTTTACATAATACTGAACTTTACTTATGAAATATTTAAATTTAATTTTTTTTTTTTCCAGATTGATTTGAATTCTACATACAACTGTCTGGCGAAAAATCATTGAAGGAAAAGACAACCTGCATGTTGAATCCTAAACTAACAATGAATGAATGGAAACAGCATCAACCTTGAATAACCTGATCTACATGTGTGGGCAATAACTGCAAATTAGACTTACACAGACTTTTCAAAATGACAACATACGGTTACTATTACGAGAGACCTAAGACACCAAAGAGATATTTCAACCTAGGTGTCTTCTCATGTACTTTAGGCGGCCTGGTGTTTACAGTTGGAATAATCCTTGTGGTACTGGGTTCTTCCCCGTACGAACCTGAAGCATTGTGGATATCGGGCATTGTATTGCTGTTACTTGGTGGAGTTTTGTTCTTCATGGGCATTGGCTCCATTGGACTCTATCAGTCCAGAGAAGATAAGAGAAAGAAAGAACTCCAAAGAGCTGCTGCTAGACAGTATGTAGCCAGTGTTAGAGGGGGAGGCTCAAGTCTCCTCACTCTGGTAGAGAACGTGTAACAGAAGAAAAAAAGTTGTATATATTTGACAAATTATCTAATTTGAAATTCATCTCGCTTCTACTTCATTTCATTTTAGCAAACATCTTAGATAAAAAGCTTCCTTCTATGCTAATTAAGAGAAAACTGTAAATATATGTCGTTGTGCCTTATCCCACTTGGTCGACAGCAATATCTAGGACAAGTCCACGAACTAGTGTGTTCTTATGGAAGGAGAGAAGAATAGGGCAGCTTCTGTACTGTAAATATATGGATTTATTAAATGATGGCTTATTATAATGCTACTTTCTGTGTTTGTATTTCAACATTATGCATAAAAATTGAAAAGCCTTTGCAAATGTTTAACATGTTATAGATTACAGTTTTTATTATGTAATGATAGAATAGTTATTGTGAATCTGTAATGTAAATGTATTTTATTGTAAATCTTTTTGATTGTCAGCATCCTTCTTAACTATGAAATAATCAAACTCTTTCAATCTAAGAAAAACCATCGATAAGTTCAAAATATTTCTGAATTTGATTATGTAAAATAATTGGTCATTATTAGATTAGTTTTGAAATTCTCTTTATTGCGCGAGAATATATATTAAACAATTATGTACATTCTTCATAGGCCATTGCTATTATTTTATCTTGCATACACATTTAAAAGATGACCGTAAACCATTTATTGTATTGATTGTATTATATAATGATTAATATATGATAAAATTTGATAAAAGGCCATTATTGACAATTAATATCTAGTATATATACTGTAAGACATAATGTTAATTTTTTTCTGAAAATACAAATTAAAGTTATGTTTCGACCATGACATAGTCAAACAAAATTTAATTAAAGCATATTGTGTTCCATTAATATAAGTTTTATAAAAGTTTGTTCCTTAAAAATTTGTAAATTTTTATAATTTAAAATTATTTAAACATTATTTCGTGTCCAAATAAAATTAATTAATTGTTTCAATTCCTGTGAAAATGTTAGCGAAGATATTTCACGGATATATAATAATTTTTAGAAATACATTCGTTTTATAGTAATGTAATTTTTGTTAAATTAATTAAAATTATTATTGTTATAATTGGAAATTTGATGAGAAACAGAGATTTATCAAACAAAAGTCATCTGAACAAAAATTAAACACTTTTGATAAAATTAAAGAAATATATTTTATACCATTGTTTACTGAATTTTTCACTAAATGATTTCTGTTTATTTCTTTTAATAAAGTTCAAATTTTGTAAATGATGAAAAGGAACATTCAAAAGCTTAAAAACAAAATTTGATGCATTTGTGTTTTAAATTTGTTATTTCACTAAGTTTTTTTTTTTTCATTCCCTCTTTTTATATTTGTGAATGAATGCTTCATTAACAGTCAACAATGGATTGAGTATTTCATATACAAAATGTTGTAAATTTTTAGCTGGAAATAAAATACATTTTTAATAAAAGAGTTGGCTATTCATTCCAATCACTATACACTGAAGTGACAAAAGTCATGGGATAGCAATATGCAAATTTTCAGATGGCAGTATCTTCGCGTAGAACAGGTATAAATGCGCAGTGCTTTCGCAGAGCTTTCATTTCTGTTCAAGTTATTCATGTGAAGAGGTTTTAACGCGATGATGACCGCACGATGGGAATTAACAGACTTTGAACGCGGAATGTTAGTTGGAGCTAGACGCATGGGTCATGCCATTTCGAAATCGTTAGGAATTCAACATTCCCAGATCCACTGTGTCAAGAGTGTGCCGAGAGTATGACATTTCAGGCATAACATCCCACCATGGACAGCGCAGTGGTCGACCGCCTGCACTTAACGACCAAGACCGGCGACGTCTGCAAACAGTCGTAAATTCTAACAGACAAGCAACACTGCGTCAAATAATCGCAGGAATCAATGTGGGGCGTACAAGGGACTTGTCTGTTAGAAATGTGCGGAGAAATTTGGCTTTCTTGGGCTATTCCAGCAGAAGACCGACTCGAGTGCCTTTACTGACAGAACGACATCGCTTGCAGCGACTCTCGTGGCCACGTGAGCATATCAGTTGGTCCCTAGATGAATGGAAAACCGTGGCCTGGTCCGATGAGTCACAATTTCAGTTGGTAAGAGCTGATGGTAGGGTTCGAGTGTGACGCAGACCCCATGGAACCATGGACCCAAACTGTCAGCAAGGCACTGTTCAAGCTGGTGGTGGCTCCGTAATGGTGTGGGCTGTTTTTTCATGGTATGGACTTGGTCCTCTGGTGCGACTGGACCGAACATTGACTGGAAATGCTTATGTTCAGCTACTTGAGATCACTTGCAGCCATTCATGGACTTCATGTACCCAAACAACGATGGGATTTTTATGGATGTCAATGCGCCATGTCACCGGGCCACAACTGTTCGCGATTGGTTTGAAGAACATTCTGGACAATTCCAACGAATGATCTGGCCACCTAGATCGCCCGACATGAATCCCATCGAGCATTTATGGGACATCATCGAGAGGTCTGTTCGTGCCCAAAATCATGCACCATCAACGCTTTCACAATTATGGACGTCTATCGAGACAGCATGGCTCAATATTCCTGCAGAAGACTTCCAACGACTTGTTGAGTCCATGCCACGTCGAGTTGCTGCACTTCGCCGGGCGAAAGGAGGGCCGACACGATATTAAGAGGTATCCCATGACTTTTGTCACTTCAGTGTATACAATGTTACATTCAAGAATATTTATTTTAGTAGTAAACTGATACTTCCACAAGAGTTACGTTAATTTTATTGTGTTTATGTAAAAATGTATGAATTTCCCTTAAAATATTTTACATGCTTTACGTAATTATAATTAAAAAATATAATATAAGGGCCTGATGTCCGAGTGATTAGCGCTCTGGCCCATGAATATTTGTAGTGGTTCGAAATCCACTTTAAATCAAAGGTCCCGGTCTGATATCATTTGGCATAGGGCTGTCAACCATGCCCCGTAAAAAGAAAACATCTTCTGTCTTTAGTGTCTGCCACTAGGTACACGGCTATGGCCCACCATGAGGCTGTTGCGCCAATGAAGAAGAAATTATCATATATTTAGTTTTATGATTTTTTAGAATGTTTAAAATTCAAATCTATTATGTATATTATGTATATAGTTTTAAGTGATTTTTGAGCTCAGAACCAGATAAAACTATGTAAGATCTGTACCACACATGTTTCATTATGTGAAATTTATGCTGGCATTAGTTTCCAATAGGTAATATTTGAACAAAATAGAGACTTATATGCTGAATTATTTTTTATTCTAATTCATAGAGATTGATAACTGTTTCCTGAAAAAAAAAATCACGTTACACGATATTTTCAAACAGATTTTTTTTTCTATACATAATGATTTTTTTTTTTAAAAATTAACAACGAATGATCATAATTACAAATTATTTTCAAGGAAACATTAATTAATATATGATCAGGATATTCATGCGATAATTTCCTTTCCTCAGTAACAGTGAATGTACTTTCAAATTTTCGAATTTAAATATCTCAAAACATTTGTCAAATAGACATAAACTTAGAATAGAACAGAATACATAGCTGGAAAAAAATTTCCTACAAGCCAAACCGACAAGTGATAATAAAATATGTTTAAAATTTGGAATCAATTGCAAGTCATTTAATTTATATAAGAATTTCACAGCTATGAACACGTATAAAGTGGGGTAAAATTCATATATATATATTAAAAAATAGCATCAAATATGTAATATTTAAAAAATTTATACTAAAATCTTCTACAAAATATTTAATAATTTTGTTTGTTTTTAAGGATAATAAATGCGATAAACTCCTTTTAAAATTAAAAAAATGTTCTTATTTATTTAGATTAATAATTTTTAAAGCTCATATATTGCTATATTTTGTTTACATTAATTTTTTAAAAGTATGAAACTATTTTTAATGTAGTTAAATCGATAACAAAAACTTTTTTTTTACTATTTCCATTAAAAATAATACTATTCATTTACATGAAAATATGGCTGCATGTTGAGTTGCCAACCATTCTTTTTTGAAAGGGCACTCCTTTAATTAATTTTCCTGGCCTTGTCCTTTTAAAGTTAAAAATACAAAATATCCTTATTTAGAAATTAAAAATCTTGCTGAATAAGGGCATTTATAATTTGAACAGTTAGAAAAACTGCTTAACTATCACTTTGTTTTAAAACATAAAAAACAAACTCTTTTTTGCTTAGGATATGGAGGCATGTTGAGTTGCCAACCATCCGATTTTGAAAGGGCCGTCCTTTAATTAGTTTTCCTGTCATAAAACTAGGACCATCTTGTGTTATAGTAGTATAGCGTCATCTTTTGGGGAGCGGCTATATTATGCAGATACGTCAATTATGCTTGTTTAGTCAGAGTATACCGAAGCATTTTGTAACGAGTATCAGAACTAGAGCATGTTCTGGGAAAGTTCTGCTGGTGATAGTTATAATAGTGATGATAATTAGAGTGATACCTTTGAATCTGGATGAGTCAAAAGATCTTTTAGATTCTGCTTTAGGTATTACTTTTTATTTGAGGGATAAATAAAAATTATGAAGTGAATGAAGAGATTCTTGACGTTCAAGATATCCTTGACTCCATAACCACTGGAGAAGATATTTTAAAGGAACAGAAAAGTCTGCTCAGAAAAACAATCTTCAATAGAAAAAAATTAAAGTGTATCATTACTGATGGTGGCGAAATCATATGTGGAAAAAAAAAAGGTGTTGTTGATCTCATATCAAAGTCCAAAGAAAATGGCAGTGGTTCAAAACCATTGATTGCATATTGCATCATTCATCAGCAGTTTTTGTGCGGAAAACGCTTGTATATGTTAGAAGTTTTAAAGCCAGTCATGTCAGATATGTTAAATATATATCAGGTAACATGAGCTCAATCATCGTTAATTATGCGAGTTTAGAGAAGAGATTAGAGAAAATGCCTTGCCAGACTAAACCGCGGTACGCTGTTTAAGCTGTGGAAAAGTTCTAACTCAAGTTTTTGAATTTTGAAATATAATTGAAATTTTCTTGAATCAAAGGAATCGTTCTCTGGCTGGTTGAGTTGAGTTATTTTACAGATTTAACTGAAAATATGAATACTTTTAAATTAAAATTACAAAGAGAAAATCAGATTCATCCTGATTTATATACCCATATTAAGTCCCTTTGATAAAAAAACTGTTTTGTTTCCATCTCAATTGATCAAAGCACATTTCACGCATTTTAACACATGTCAAACATCTACTCATCCAATCATAATTCAATTTCCTGTAAATTTTACATTTGAAGCTTTTGATATTTTAAAAATACAATTTAAGTATTTTTTATGCAATTTCAAAAAATTTAATGCAATTTTTGACTATATAATGATTTTTCAAAATCCTTTCAACACTGACATAGAAATCCTTGCCCCAGAACTTCAAATGGAAATTATTGATTTGTGTAGCGCTATTTTTGTAGAAAAATAATTCAACTCATCATTGCTTGAATTTTATAACAGTCATCCACTCACACAGTTTGATCAGATGCATGAATTTACTTGGAAATTTTTCTTCCGCTTTCTGAACTGCTTATTTGTGTGAAAAACATTATCCAAAATGGAACATAGGAAAAAATATTTACCGATCCAAGTTGACTAATGACCATTTGAAGTTCATGTTGATAATTTCCACCATTAAACTTGATCAACCAACTGCGAATAATTGTCAGAAAGTTACTGCTACATCAAACTCATTAATCGTAATTAAAATGTTTAATTTCATTATATGAATTACCTATGTGCATCACTTATTGGTTTCAAAAACTTAAGTTTAAAGGACAAATCTCATATCTAATAATTGCTAAAATATTCAATTTCATTATGTATGTCAGTTATAGTGTTTATTAATTAGTCGTTATATAAAAACACCTGATTATTAATTTCTACGGTTTACTTATATTGCAAATTTTACAATGTAATCAAAATAAACTTTGGCGAGCCCATTTGGCCCGCGGACTGTCATTTGGAGACACCTGGTTCAGATGACGGAGGACATATTAAAACATTGTTTTAATTAGTTGTATTATACTTATTTTGATAGAAATTTTAATAATAATGTTCAAAATGTTTTAGCGAATGTGCTGCCATCTATTGTAAATAATATAAAAGATTCAACAAGTATATTAAATAACTTTTCCAGAAATTTCTTCTTCCATTTCATTTAATAAACGTAATTATTTTGTAAAATTTCAAAATGTTACTATGAATAAAAAATAAATATTAAATAGAATGTAAGGTGTTTTTCAGTGAAAATAACATACATAATAGTATTTTAATATTGATATTAAATAATCCTACAAAAATATAATTTATGTTTTATTATATTCTTTAATAATTATAAATGCTAATGATATACTTGTTTTCATTTTAAATACATATAGTCACCTTTTATTTTAAGTCCTTCTATCCAAGCATTAATTCTATATTGTTTATTATATTATAATTTATTGTTTATCATTATATACTATATATAATAAATAAGAGATTATATAATTTTTTTTTGAAATAAAGATAAGCAATTTGTTTTTGAGAATTTTTCAATAATCATTTATGATTTTTTATGCTTAATTTAGAACGTTTGTATGAACGAGAATGAGACCTTACATGAGATACATTACATGAGATATTTACTTCTTCATAAAAATAAAAAACATGAAATGAATGTTTGCTTTTGAAACATACTGTTATTGTAAACTTATATCCATAATTATGGTAATTATATAATTTTTAAAAAAAAACTTATTTCTAAATAAAACAATACACTTATTCTCTGGTTTAAAGTTAAAATTATTTTTTTCATAAAAAACATATTAAATATTCATTAGAAAGCCATTCATTGAAATTTTCTTTTCCTTCTAATTATTTTTCCGAAATTTCTGAAACGATATATTTAGATTTATTGTATATAATTTTAAAATAAAAATAATTTGTATTTAGAAAATTGCCTATTAAAGAAATTATAAAATTTAAATTAGTTAAAATATTTTAAAAATAATTTTATTTTTAAAATAAATATTTTTTTTTTTTAAATAAATTTATGATATTTTTAAAAATGCTTTCATTGAATATGAAATAAGCATTACAAAATAATATTTTAAAACCAAAGTCAGAAGCAATGAGTTTGTCTCTTGACGTTATTATTTGTTTACATTAATAGATGGCGACACTACTAAATTTTTCTTGTAAGGAATCATGTAACATATAACTGACTATATACACTGCTCAAAACAATTAGGGATATTGTGAGTTCCGTAATAAATGATCGTATGAATGATCATCATTTTTTAACAAAAATGAAACAGAAAAGCTTAAAAAGAAAAAATACAATGGCTACATAGTTGAAACTATGTACATTTTGTTTGTAAAGTCGAAAACTATGCGTTTTATACTAGAGTGAAAGGTTGATTGCAGCATTTCTTCTATAGAAGATTAAAATCAATTGAGACGCCTTTGAATATTTTATAACAGCGACTACGATGTCTCAGCAAGATGACTTAGCTGTATACGAAACCTGGAGGGCCATCGATCATTTAGAGATGGGCCAAACCCAATCGGTTGTAGAGGAAGTGTTAGGAGTTCTTAAAGTGTCCTTCCAAGACGATGGAATAGGAATTCAGAAATTGAACATATTCGTCGAAGATCGGAAGAAGGTTCAACGCATGCAACAAAACAACATGAGGGTCGGTATTTAACACTAACACCCAGAAAAAAACATCACAATGAATGCTACTTTCTTGAAACAGCAACTTCAGAGGGTAACTAGTACCAGAGTTTCGACTTAAACTATTAGAAACCGACGACTCCACCATGTGAGTTTGTATGCTCGCAGACCTTTGGTTTGTGTTTCGTTGTCACAAGCCACTGTATATTGCCACAAGCCACCACCGGCATCTCAGATGGGACAAGATGAGGGAAGCAACATGCTGTTCACGGACGAGTCCCGTTTTAGCATACAAAGTGATTATCATCTGCAAAGAACCTGGTACACGGAATACTTCAGCATGTGTGCATGAAGTTGTCTGATTTGGCGGAAGCGGAGTGGTGGTATGGGCCGGTATTTCTATTAATGGCCACATATTATCAGAAATGGAGCACTAATGACTCAGTGATATAGGGATAAGATCCTCAAACATATTGTAGCCCTTTACGCTGCAGCAATGAAGGATGAATTCATTCTCATAGATGATAATGCCAGGCCACATCTTGCTCAAATAATGGATAGTTTCCTCTTCGATGTAGAAATCTTTTGAATGGATTGGACAACATGTTTCCCAGATATGTTTGAGAAATTCAAGGGAGAAGAGTTGCTAGTCGCTTATCACCACCAGAAGCAATTCAACAGTTGGAAAGCTCTTTTTTACAGGATTGAGAGAGAATACCCCTATCACTCTTTGATAACCTCATTGATTCCATGCCTCGCAGGTGTCCGGTATTGCTTTCAGGATAATTAGGTGAAATCATACCCCTTATTGAATCTCATTTATATACGAAAATCACATCCGACAAATATCGCCAATAAAATTTAATTATTTTTTATTCATTGCTTCTTCATTTTTCATGTCTTACAACTCCTACACATCACATATGTCACCGAAACATTTCCTCATCAGCCCTAAAAGGACAATATTCCCTAATTGTTCTCAACACTACATTTTAAACTAAACGTTTGAGGCTAAACAAACAAACAAAAAAAAGATTTAGGGAAGAAATATTTATTTTTAAGTACACCAAATGAAACGTACAATATTCTTTAAAATATTTCATACAGTTAGTTTCATTCAATGCTTTTATAAGAACAATTTGAGTTTGTAAAATACATAAAAATGTGCCTAGTAAGAATCTGATGAAAAAAATTGTACATTTGAGAAGAAAATATATTTAAATATATAATGATTGAGCTGTATTTTAGTGTACAACCTAAAATACAATTAATTTCCTTAATACAAACCATTAATTCCCTTAATTTTTAAAATAAAAAGGTTTTATTACCATTCAGTTTGAAAACTCATTCAATTTACTACATTTGCTACATTTTATTTTTCTATCTATTTGCTACATTTTAACTTTACAGAGTTTTATAATCTTTTTTTTTTAAATAGCTTAATTATCTCGTTAAATGTTATTAGTTTTTAAATAAGTTTTATTGGGATAGTTAAAATGTATTTAAAAAGGCGGGTAGCATAACTGTCAGTGTATTGCCGGCTGCATTAGAACAGCAACAATAAAATGTATTTAATTATTCATTTAACGAATACACGCATTTTAACGTGTTTATTTTTACAAATACTTCCATTTGACCTGTCTAAACAAAACATCTTTTCGCAGTGCAAAATTTTAGAATGAAATTAGATAAATTTTTATTTTTATCAAACTTATAAACTAAAGTTATAAGTTTGATAATCAAACTTATAATTTATTTTATTTCGAAATTTTTTTTGAAATTTTTTATTTTTTATTTCGAAATTTCTAACTTGACATTTATTCGTGGCCAAATTACACTGCAATTAAATACGTAACATTAATAATAAAAAATAATAATTTATGTCGAACAGAATTACATCTACTTCTTTTTAGTGACAACCAAATAAAAGGTTATCATTGAAGGTCAAATCTAAAAGAAATGATTAAATTGATACTGCTTGATATTCATTTTAGATAGAAGATAATTATAGGATTAAGTATGCAATAACTTTGGTTACACAAGCATTCAAAGTGATCATAAGTGACACAATTAGACAGATTCCTTTATTTTGAATACTAATAAAATAGAGCATTGTATTATTAAAGTAATAGCTAGTATTTATAGATCAACTAAATATCTTATTGCAGCATTTCAGATCATGAAAGAATAAAAGCAAATATTAAACATATTTAAATATTTATATAAAAAAAATAACTCAACAGCCTTTTTATTAATATATATATATAACTCATTTTTTAATAAAATAAAAATAGTCTGAATTGTTTGTTGTGTAATGAAAGTTTTATTGTTCATTGTGCATTCATTAAGGATTGTTAAGCATTTATGTTAAGATTTAGCATATAGATAAATTGTTCAATGCAAACTTGGCCTAGCGTTGATTTGGTAATAAATAATTTCATTATTCTTTGCATGTTTATTTAGAATAATATGATGTAGAAATATTAACCTTTATTCAGCACATTATATATCAAATAAATTAGGGATGACCAACCCAAATGATCTTGAGGGCCACTTAGGATATGCATCATAACATACAAAAATTATATATCCCCATATTTGATTTAGACCCACTATAGACATTTTTTCGGAGTGAAAAATGAAATATAATGAGTTATTATTTTTGTGTTTACTATTATTTTTTCATACAAGCATAGATAATATAATAATAATGATACTAAACGCACATTGTAAAAAAATATATGACACTAAAAATGAAATATAAAAAATATATAAATATAAACAAATTTTAAAAAATTAAATCATTAAATGATACTTATTTGGCTAGTGCGATATTTGTTTCTCCACTTTTATACTTAGCTTTTTGAAAATCGATCTCAATGTGGGTATTTGCACATCGTAATGGGTGTTACTGGTTAGTGTCCGTTATGTTTGAGTGTGTTTTGTATTTGGTCAATTTCATCTTTGATAAAAAAAAAAAAAAAACGATTTGCGGCTGTAAGTTGAATCAAAAGAGCTGACTACTTCAACTAAGAGTTGGTTTGCTCTGCTATCAACAATAAACACTGCGTATCTATCGAAGGTCACTGCGTCACTGAGGTCACTTAAAGTGAAACATAGAACTTGTTATATTATATGTTCTAAGATGCGTTAGCAGAAGATTATTTAATAATTCTGCGAACTCATAAATAAAACAACAGTATCTGACCTATATTCACAAAAATATTAATTTAAAATTAAAGATAATTTTTCTCATAATTTCTGCAATCAATTTTTAATATATGGAAGCACAAAACTAATGTATTTTTTAATACATTGGTTTTGCCTACTTTAACCATTCTAAAATAAAAATATTTTGTAAAAGTGTGATAAATCTCGCGGGCCGAAAAATATTCAAGGAGGGGCCGCGGGTTGGCCATCCCTGAAATAATTCTACAAGTGGTTTAAAATTATTTAATTACATTTAAGAGAACAGTCGTTGTTAAATAAATTTTAAAAAAACCTTTTGAAAGAGTAAAAAAAAAAATGTTTCAGATGGATAAAAGTAACTATTTCCATGCCAAATAGCAAATCACCTGGTGTTCTGACGTCACGATGGGTTTTGCACTCTAAGCACCAGCCAAGAAGGTCAGTGTGGATTCTAGACCTTGACCTGAGAAGATGCTTCTCTTTCGGGACCTGTAGTGGAAGTTTTTTTTATTTCCAATGGCAGGCTACAATAAGCAATAAAAGAAAAAAAGAAAAAGAACACAAGAAACATGAAAACAACAACGAGAATCGAAGGAAATCACATAGTGGCATGTTTAGCCCATAAGGGCCCTAGCCTCCCACTAACGACCCTACACAGTAGAGGAAACAAGTGCAGGGCAGACAGGAAGGTGAGATGAATCCATGTCCTCTTCAAGACTGCATAACATGCTTTTTGGGCTTGCAAATATTTTCATTCGAAAAAATGATTGGCCAAACCATGGCCCGTCAGGAGTCTGAAAAGGGCAACAGCTTTAAACCTGGGCTGATCAGGGATGTTTAGAATAAAGTTAAACCAGGTTTTAGATGAGTTGCCTTCACGTAGATTATCAGATAGTGTGTTCTGAAAAAAGTCTCGGATCATCAGTTTCATCGAGTGAAAAAATATGTCTTTGCGAAAGGTTTGGGTGATGGTTGTTCCTTTTTTGCAAGAGAATCCGCCTTCTCATTACCAAGATCCCTCAATGGCCTGGGATCCGTAAGGCCATTGTGGGATCTTGGGTAATCTTGGTCCTGGGATGAGTCAAGCGTAGTGGAAGTAAGAAGAAGAAAAATTCCCCCTAAAGATTTGTAACCTTGGTAATCAAAATAGCGATTGATTGCTTTACATAAGAAATATATAATAAAGATTTAAACTGGCACGTGAAGAACTGATGCTTGCGCGTATGCTGGAGCTTACGCGCGAACTAGAAATGTTTTAAAAATTAGTAACAATAATTACATTGCAAATAGAATAAAAATTCAAGTATTTAAACTAAGTAATATTAAGCAATAAATTGTAAATTTATTTAGCAATAAAATATGAGTTTTGAATGTGCGTTTTGTGAGTGTTTTGATGGATAAATGAAAAGTAACAATAACTTTGAGTTATTTTGGAAATAAGCATGAACCATCATCCTTTATTACCCGGTGTAAACACTTTACTACTGAAATTCAGTATCATATTTGAAAATATTATATAGATCTATGTGCAACTGAAGGTTATTTCATGATAACACTGGTAAGCCTGAAATGATATAATAGTTAGCTAGTGCATTGATAACCTGCACTGCATAAACAGCTATTGTTGTGCATAATAACACTGATGGGCCTGGATTGATCAAACAGTTAGTCAGTGTTCTAACTAATAGAGATTGAGATTAGAAATCGTACAATTGAGTTGAATAAAAAAAACTTTTATAGTTATGCAGGAAATAAATATAATAAAAGTTGGAAAATTCCTTCTGTAAGATTCTAAAAGAAAGTTGCTGAGTGCGACCTCACTAAATGATGACTTGGATAATTTTCGTTGGTGCAATGTTTTTGTGTAATGCAGCATAGCCACCTTAGGAAACTCAGAGCTTGTTCACTCCCATCATATTACAGGTAAATGTCAAAAAGTCAAGGTGACTGGGGATAAATTTCTTTTTTTCATTCGGACGGTAAATTTAACCTCAAACATGCTTACTTACTTCAAAACATCAACTTTTACATTTTGAAGTAAGTATGCAAGTATTAACTTTTCACATTTTACTGTTAAGTGAATAAATTACATTTATTTTAAGTGATTTTTGAAAGATTATTTTTAAAAAAAATTGACTTATTTGTTTATTTTCCTAATTGCAGTTCAACACATAATTGCGAGTTTTGTGTAGAGTATTGTACAGTGTGGTCTGTTAAGCGCGCGACAAACTCGAGGTCATAGAGGATTACATCAAAAGTAATTAGAATTGGCAAATAGCATGATATCGCAAATTACATGTAGTTGATAAAAATCTCGAAAATATTTGCATTGTACTTACTATCTGGCGTTGAAAGGTAGCAAATGATAAAATAATAACTACGAAAAACATTTATTTCACAACATAATTTGTGGTGCAGAATGAAATACCAGGAAATACGTAGGAAAATGGGAAATTATTATAAGTGTTCAAATTGGCTTTACCAGATATGATTTGTGTTGGTGTTTAAATAGGTTCTTACGTTTGGAATGTTCTTTACATTTTTGAAAGAAGAAAGTTCCTTAAAAGATGTGCAAACTTATATTCCTTTAAGATACTGCAACGACTTAAAATGAATGCAAAAGTCGGTGAAAGTAACAATTTGGAGAATTCGACCTTAAAAATTTCAACACAGATAAGGAAAAATCTCCACATTTGAATAGGATTGATATAAAATCAAAAACAATATTTCAAACAAGGACTCAAAAAGATTACTTGTAAAGAAAGTTTTAGCACAAAAGATATATATTTTTAAGTTTCTTTTAATCTAGTTTTAGCAAAGTCATTTGTCAATTTTTGAAACATGCATTACCAACTTGCATTCTTCTGCTAAACATGCATTACTTCTTATAGATTGCAGTGCCAAAAGCCTTTAATACATGCTTTGATGTCCTCTTTTATTAGATTTATTTAAAGAAATATTTTCTAAATTCACAAATTCTAAATTCATTAAGAGTTGTTCTTGCATATTAAGTATGGATAATCATTATTCTTCTCTTCACAAAGAGAACATTGAAATAGTTATTGGATATGTCATCTCTAAGATTGTTTAAGAATTATATAACGAAGAAAAACTTGCGCTTTTCTTCAGCTGTAATAGTTAAAATTTTAGTTCAGCTGGATATTAAGTTAAGATAGTTTGTTGCTCATTTTTTGCACACTTTAGGCTTATTAGACAGGTACCTGCAGTTTAATGTGGATTATGAACCACTAACAAACATCCATGCCTCCGCCAGCATTTGAACCTGAAAAGGCAAGAAGGCTAGCTAATTAGCCATCAGACCGCGTTAACGTTTTAGATTAAACATACCAATCTTATCCTTTCTAATAGGGAGTGGAAAGAAGAGATCATAGATGTGATCCATTTACAATTTGAAGAATCACAACTGGTAAATTTATCTTTAAAGATCACAGATGAAAGTAGAGTTTACTCACAGTGTTCTCTGATAGGAACAATTACCTTACTTACAATCTCTTGGTCAAAGAAAAGTATGATAAATTGACTGCCACCATCCTTTCTTTTTGCTAGTAATTTCACATTCAAATATTGAATGTGAATGAATCTTCAGTCTAGTGAAGAAAAACAATACACATACCTACATGGTGAGCGACCTTAGATGAGATACTAAAAAAAGATTTCAAGCCCAGTCGTAATTGGTGTTCCCTGTGATTATTATGTGAAATGCCCTCTTAACATACTCATGACGTCAAATGAAATATGACGTCAAGCCGATGCTCCTTTGACGTCATACGACGGTATTTCAATAGACATTTGACAGGTAAGAAGGAAAAACTTGATCATTCCACTCTTTCGCATCACTTAGGCAGTCTGGATTTTCAAAAATATATTGTTATGGTTGTCAGTGACTTTCTCTATATTAAATGCTGGAATGAAAAATCTTTTCTGTTTTGACACGAAAGAAGTTGATGGCCGATCATATTTTAAATCAAGTATATATTTATATGTAGAATCCACTGCTTGGAAGGTTCAGACTGAATGAGTTGAATGTTCAGACCTGAAGCCGAATTTGATCCATCAAGAATCTGGAAAACTTGCTCTAGGACAGAGTTAAAAAAACTTTAAATTAATATCAGTTTTGCTTTCCTACAAAGAGTGCATTTTTAATTAATTACATTGCTGAATTCTATACTTCATAGAGCTTTTCTTATAATATTAAGGTTCATTTAATAGGGGGTTTTGTAGCCCTAATATCTCAAAAGTTTAAATCAGAACAGAAGAAAAGATATAGCAACTTTAAGAATTATTTTTTTTTATTAAAATTGAAGTTTTGAATCGTTTATTTTACAACTTTTTTTCCTTTAAACATTTGTTTTTTCCGCCCATATGCTTTAATTTTATTATGATGCAAATTTTAATGTTTATATTGATATTCCTTTTTATTCATTAAAGCGCCGGTAGGATTAAAATATAATTTTCTTTCAGCTTGAAATTTTCTTAAATCTACAATGAAAACTTTAATACAGTTTATTTTGCAATTTAGCAACAAAAGAATATTATTTGGCATCCTATATTTTTCTCAATATTTAAATTATCTTGCTATAAATATATTATTAACAACAACTGCGTGATAAAAAGTGATTATTTCTTTTTAGAGTCTCAATTGCAGTAGTCAACTGAGAATTTAATGTAATGAACGAAATATTCTTAGAACACAATTTCAGAAAGTGTATATAAGTGCTAGAATAGCATTATTGATTTAATAATTATTGATTAAATTATTGATTTCTGTGCCATTATTGATTTAACGGTACAGTAAAAATATTATCCCACTATACGAGTATTTAACATATATAATTTGACTACGAATTTTCATTGAAAATTTATAATTAAAATAATTGTTAAAAGAATACAAGAGATTATTATTCTGTTTTAATATTAAAATGATTTTCAAAATTAAACTGTAGGACAAAGTGATAAATAATTAAATTATTTATTTAGTGGCATAGAAAAATATTATTTTTTTGTTCCAATAAAAACACATAAAAAAAAAAATTCCAAATAAATACATAAATTGAAATTAATTAAAAATTAAAAGAATTGTTAATTACATTTCTTTTATGAATTCATCATGTCATATTAGCTAGGCAACCATGCTCCAATAAAACCCACATGTAATATAATAAATAAATAAATAAAAATGAATAAACTTCAGTACCAAAGTAGTTAAAAAACTTTTAAAACTATGTTTATGATTATATATATGTTTATGTATATGTTTTTATATATGATATTGATTAAACGCGTATAAATATGTTTTGTTTTCTTTGGTCGAAAGTAACATGAACAAAATACAAATAAAACAGAAAATAATTAGCCACTATTTTAATTTATTATATTAGACAATTCTCAGAAAACGATAGTAAAGTATAACTCTAATTCAAATGCATTCTTTTATTGAGTTAGGAAAATTTTCCTTGATAATAAATAAATTTCAACCACGACAGAAACTATAACTACCAAAATAAGAAAGTTAGTACGCTAATAAAATGTGAACCTTTTTATGGTTAATATTTGATCTAAGCCTTATTAAACAGTGAAAGCCATAGACAAGAAAATAAAGAAGCACCCCACACGCCTTTAGATACAATGAAAGCCATAAAACTCTCAAGAACAAAACCTTCTTTAAATAATGTCAGGGTCATATGTTTCCTTTTTTTTTTTCAGTTCAACGTCCTTCTTTTTATTATTTTTGTTGATAATTTCGCAACATTTTCTCAGTAAGATGGATCTTTTCGCCTTATTGCTACTTCTGACCTAAATCATTCCGTGGTTGACCACAGACCATAATCCAAAACAACCTGTTGCCTCTACTTATCAGAGAATAGGATGGAACACTTTTTCCTTTGGATTGTTCCAGAACTTTCTTCGTTTTTTTTTATTATTTATCTTATTATTATTATTTTTTCAGTTTAGTGTTTTAATGTAAAAAGGAACTAAGCAGACAATCCTAAGTAGCTATTAAATCGGTTAGGATGTTTGGTTATTTCGTAATAACTAGTTCTATTATGAAAAACTAAGAATAATATATGCGCCATTATAATTTTAAAAAAGTACTTAATTTTAGGAGAGAAAAATATGTGACGTTAATGGTCAGCGATTAATTGAATTTGTTTTCCTTAAATTATTATTATTTTTTACGAATAAGGAGAATTAAAGTTAATCATGTTTATATAATTTCAAGGCTATTAATTGGTTTTTATATTATTTGCTAAATAAATAAACTTATACTGTTTTTTTTTTTAACACAGTTGGCAATACAGAGACAGTTAATTTTTATGCCACAAGTAAGGGCTGTACCGCTGTTACTCATTTAGCACTGCTCAGGGGCACGTGTAGCTTGGGGTTATGATACGGACGCCAGTAACACTAACCCCACTATAACGCTCTGCGATCATATTAGATGGAACCTATGGTTTAAAGCGGATTCCGAATAACCACTACTACTACCACCACTACACCACATCACTGTGCCTAGAGCTGAGTTGCCCCTTTACAGTTTGGGAATGATGTGGGTGAAAAGAAATTTGATTGGGCTCTGTGATGCTCTACGGTCGTAGAAGACCGGGACCTACGTCTTAAAGTGAATTCCGAACCACTACAAACATCCATGGCAGCGCCGCGGATCCTAATCCACTTCAAACATCCCGACCCGAAACCTGTGGTACCGACACTCAGAGCGCTAGCCACTCGGCCACCAGGCCCCATAAACTTACTCGTATATTGTTAAAAGTTCAATTTTTATTTCATATATTTCCACTAGCTTGTAAACAAATATAAAAACAAACAAATTGTCATCGGTTGTTTTTCTTTTTTTTTTTTTCCAAAATGAAAAGTGTATTTTTACAATTTTACGGTAAACACATTTTCGAAATATTTGAATAAGAATGTTCTGTTTGTCTTTCCAATTTTATTATTCTTCTAGCGCTTAACAACAGCAAAAGGGCAAATAAAGATAGAAATCTAAATTTTTACGATGAAAACACTTTGGATGCATTTGTATAGTGCTGTGCTGTGCTGGTCTTTATTATTTTTTTCTTGCTAATTTCAGTTTAAGACTTTTCATTACCTTTAAAACAATGGCTGATATTTAGTTTCACAATGTTATTAATTTATTATTATAACAATTTTACTTTAATAATAAATACAAAAGATCTATTATATTTTGAGATATTTATCTCAGTTACAGGTTAAATAAGTAACATCTGCGTAATTATAACTTTTTTTACATAATTTTAAACAAAAAATAAATAAAATAAAATATTAATTGAAATTAATAAAATATTTGACTAATAATGTTCTGTTTGTCTTTCCTATCTTTATTTGCCTTTTATTATTATTAGAGAGTTTTTGCATACCGTACGTTAGTTACCGTAGGATGTCCGTTAAGTTTTTACATAATCTTGAAAACAATGGCTTATATTTAGTTTTACAATGCTATTAATTTGATAATACTCATGCTATTTTACTTTAATTATATATGCAAAAGGTCTTTTTTATATTTTGAGATATATGTCTCAGTTACAGTTTAAATAAGTAACATCTACGTAATTATAACTTTTTCATATTTTTAAAATAAAAATGGCAAATAACATATTAATAAAATAAAATATAATATTAATGAAATAAAATAACATATTAATTGAAGCTAGTAAGTGTCAGATTATATCTGCTAATTTTACATAAATGACTTTTAACATTTTCTAATAATGTAACCATGCTTCCTCTGACACACTGGCAATAGCACCTGTTGTGGAGTTCAGGAGAAAGAATATGCAGTATATTTCGTGCAATTCTGAGCTTAGCCGGAGTTCAGAATTTTCGGCTCAGAAGTGGAGCCCTTCCACGAAGCTATAATTAATTGTCTTTACTTTAAATGTATTAAATATTGTATATGTGTGTGTGGTGTTTGTGTGTGTGAGTCTCAAAACTTTGTCACAAGTATCTCAATCAAATCACACCCATGTACAATCTGGCTCCCAACGTGGGGCCTTTTCGTATCTGTACATCAACAATACCTATTTTGTAATTTTTGTTAAGCAGAAATAGAATTTTAATCTTACTCTTTAAAGGATATAATCTAGGAATATATTATGTACTTTAAATAATAACATAATTAAATTCTTGTTAATGATATAAAACTATTTTACCTTAATTCCTTATTAATAAACATATAATAGTTAAGAATATTTATTTTAACTTAAAATTTGTAATGTTTCATTATAACATGTATGATAACATGCCTTAAATTAAATATAATTGCCTAATTTATAAATTTATATAACGCACCACTTTAATAAATCTATCATTAAACATTTCCCAGATAATTATTATTAGTATAAGAAAAAAACGTATCTACAAATTACAGAATAATCATATTGAAAAGTTTTTTTTTCTTATTTCTTTGAATTAAGTTATTAATTTAGTTTTACAATTTTTAAATTAGTTATTTAATATTAGTTAGTTAATTTTCTTTTCTTAGTTCTTAAATGTACTTCTATCTTATCATTTCTTAAACATATATAAATAGCAAAATTATGTTGACGGAAGGAAAATTTATGTAATATATTTTATACTGGTATCATCTGGTATTTTAAGGAAAAAAAAATTGGAGAAAATTTATCACGTTTGTTCAATTTTTCAGCATAAGGTTCAATTTCTTGCTACACGGAAGTCACAGCACTTCTGTTTCAAACAAAGAGGTAAAAAATTTCAAAATAAGGTTGATTGTTGATTCACTTCACTCTTTGGCGTATTCTTCAAGGCTACTTCAGGGAAAATTTTTCATATCAGGATATTTGCTCATAAATTCCACTAGATAGATTTACGAAGATAGATCCAATTTACTCGAAGGTATTGTATATCTACTCATGTGATAAAGAATAAAAGGAACACGCTAAATCGAATGCAAAATATTTCTAGAAAGCCAATCATTTTTTTTTTCGTTTCTTAATTGTAGAATAAACTATCATTATCTTTTACGTTTTGTAAAAACACTCGATTTTGTTAAAAACATATTTGTTAACAGAGCGGAATTGATGTAAATGGCGTCATGCTTTGATCTTCACTCGCTTGTCAAGTTTCTTCCCCTTGGCATAAATTGTGCTTAGTTTTTATTTATATATTTATTTTGGAATTTTCTGTAATTGATAAGCAATAACTATGAAAAACTTTACACTTTTCTTCAAATGATAATTTTTATTTAAAAAATGCATTTGTTAAGAGAATGGAATTGATGTAAATGACGTCATATTTTGAAATTCGTTAGGCTTATCAGGTTTCTTCTCCTTGGCATAAATTGTGCTTATTATTTATTTATTTATTTATTTTGGAATTTTATATAATTGATAAGCAATAAATATGAAAAATTTTATACTGTTTTTCAGGCTATTCTTTTCACAAAAACGTTTCAGCATTTTTAATTGCTGTATAGAAATCTTCTTTTTATTTTAATAATAAAATTATTAATAATATCCAATGTTATATTAATAACATTTTCAATAATTGCATAATGTCCAACTGTAGGAATTTCTAAAGATCCTTTCGTTAAACAAGTCAGTCTATCCCCAGTTTACATACTGGTTTCAAGAATACATTTTTCCAATCGCTGTATAGAAATCTTCTTTTTTATCTTTATTTTCAATTCCTTCTATTAGTTCACACTCCCACTATATATATATCTTGTTCAAATTTTCAATCGTTAACAAAATACTTTTTATTCATCCACTCAAGTTCAAATACGTTTTTTTTTAACTTGTAGTGGATGACACTGATGTTAATACAGTTTTTTTAAATATTATTTATTAATTAAATTTAATTAATTAATTTTAGTTTTTTTATATTTAAGTTACACATATCTACCAATAGATGGCGCCAGATAAACTTAAAAAAATGAATGAAAATTATTTATAAAGGACTTTCTGAGATAGAGTGAAAAAAAGTAGGAATTGACTTTAAAAAGTTTTTTTTTATTACTTTTTGTAATAATAAAATCATTAATGACATCCAATGGTATAATAATAAAGTATTAATTATTTTCATAATGTCCATGTGCAGGAATTCCGAAAGAACATTTCTTTGAGAAATAATCGCTAAACAAGTCGGTTTATCCCCATTTTAAATACTGGTTTCAAGAATGCATTTTCACCAATTGCTGAAATGCACTTTCTAAGTAAATCATTTTGCAATGTGCTGAAATAAATGTTTCCATATCTTGTCGTAGTCTGATTAATTCCAGAAACTCAATGTATTTTTACAACTACTACAGAAATTTTAACTAAACATTGTTTATCTTTTTAGCTAATATTTTTATTAATAACTATGTTAAGGTAATAAATGATAAAATGAAGTTCCTAAAATGTGAAATTAAATTATCAACTTTAACCTCTTGATAATGTAATTTAAAATGCCTTTCAACCAGTTTGAAAGTTTCTTAATATAATTGAGTTTGATATTTATTTTTGCATATATTTGAATATATTTTATGTATTTGCTTTAGAATAAAAATATTTCAGAATAGTTTAAATTTATAGTTTAATAAAATTTAATAAACTAATAGTTTAAATAAAATTTATTAATATGCATTTCGGTTTCATTATATATATGTATATATATATAATTGCATATATTTTGTAGTAGAATTAGAATACTAACTATTTAATATTAAAAATTCTTTAGATATTAACTATTTATTATTAGAAATTCTTTAACTATTTAGTATTAGAAATTCTTTAGATTACCTATTTAATACTTAGATATTATAATTAGGGACAAGATTAATAAAAAGTTATAACAACCCAATGATTTAGTTTGGTGTTTGACTATAAACATTCTGGCAGTCATTAAGCTGTAATATTTTTGGATATCCCAATTTTTTTTTTTTTTTTTTTTTTTTTTGCTTAAATTAGCTTTTATGTCATAAATATAAATATAGAAATGAATTTTTATAGCATGAATAATTTCTATTTCTGTGTTGAAATGTATCATAATAATAATATTTTGTTATACTAAAACATTTGCTGACATTCAAAGAAAAAAATTTTAGGAATGAAATCAATTTTCTATATTTGAATTAAATTTTATTTATTATAATTTGTTTAGTTCAGTGAGTGTTATACAATTTGTCGAGAAAAACTTAACAACACAAATAAATAAATATGTAAATAAAAATTTGAAAAATTCATTTTGTAATATATATGCACATTATGGGGGTTTGTTCTTCAATTTTTATGTATAAACAATTTTATTAAAAGAATTAATTTCTCCAACTAGAAAATCTTTGGGAAATCTTCATGAATAAAAGAAGATCATAAATATTTAAGATGGTGATATTATCTACTTTTTAAAAAAATTATATTTATATTAAAAAAGGTTTGTGTGTAAAACAATTCGAGGTAGGTTTTCAATATGGTTCTATACATTTAAATAAATCTTTAATTCTAAATACTATTTTGTAGAGCACAAATATTTGTCTTCCCATTGGAAGAAGTAGGATCGCGAAGATGACGTTCCAAAATCAGCATTAAAGCCTGGTATAGCGCAATGAAGGAATAAAATCAGTAGGCAGGAAAAAAAAAGATTCCTACGATAGGCAGAAAATTGCAAAGTTTGCAGATTTGCACATTGAGTATTCGGCCAAGAATTATTTCCCTTTTGGACTGTATAATTACTAGTAATGAAAATAGGATATTGTATGATAATCATAAAGTCTCAGAAAAGTGATTGGATGTAGATGAAAAGCCTAAATACTCATACAGACCAAGCTTACATATTGACGTTTTCGTGGAATAAAGTGGAGTTATTCATTACAGCTCCCTAGAAATATGTTAAATAACTGAAGCACAGTATTGCTGTCAGAACCGGATTTCCTTATAGGCAAACTAAGCTTCAGCCTAAGACCTCAAGATCAAGAGGGGCCTACATTCAAATTGTTAGCAAAATTAGAATTACACTATTCTAAAAAGAGTAAACAATGAATCGAAAATAAGGAGAAATTCTACACATATGACTAATAAACAAACATAAAAATGTATTGGTTAAGATCTACGCGTGCTGAGAATAAATGTCCGAATAAGTGTTCTCGCCTTTTTTTTATTCATTATCCGTGCCACATTTTTATAAAGATTAGTACCCATCACAACATGTTTCATTTAACATATTGATATATATCACAGTAATGATATATTTTATTATTTCTCATGTAATTTACAAACTTAAAAATGGGAGGTGAAAGGGTCTCATAAGTGGAATAGCCTAGGGCCTCTTCTCATCTATATCTGGCCCTGATTGCTGTCAACAATTAGTACTGCTTCATCAGAAATTGTTGTTGCCATAATTAGGTCTAGTGAATCGAAAAGGCGTTATTCTTCTCCATGATAATGCAGGACACACTCCAAAACCTGAAAAAATTGAAATTTGAGATTCTGCCTTATCCACCATTGAAACTGACATAAACATCCCATGTGATCTATGGCAGAAGTACATTCATGTAGATGGAGCATACTTTGATTAAATAGGTTCAAACAATTTGTGTTAGAGCTCTTTTAGAATTGTGTAATTCATTTTATATGAAATAACCTAATATATTTAGATCCATTCTTTATCTGTTAGTAATGTGTTCAAATAAAATGGTCATAGATTTCGGTCTTGCTGACATCTTGACTTACAATGATTGATTTCAGAAACTAAGAGACATGATAACGATAAGTAACTATCTTGTGTTTGTATGTCGTAAAGAAGAAAATTTAGACAAGGCCACCATTTAATATAACTATCGATGGGCGAAGCTCATACTTGTTGTTATAACAGCATACTTATCAATACTACCACCAGATAATTGTAATAGCAGCTGTGTGTGTATCTGACATCAACAATCGAGCTTCCTGGTGGTAATTTTCCATATTAATTTACATGTCTCGTATAAATACCAGAGGTAGTTACCACAAAACTTTTTTGAAAACAGTGATTCACTTTATCCAAAAGAAAATTACTACGTGGAATAAAATTTTTAAGTTTTATACGTTAATAAATCTATTAAAATTAACAAAAGAATTAATTTATGATAAAATAATTCTTAAATACGAATAAAATTTCTCCAATCCAAATTGCTGGATTGTGAAAGGAAGTTATCATTATTGTTTAACTCAGAGTTAAATGATTCCAGGTGCTCCATAACGAACACAACCTTTGCCTTTGTTCGAGAATCATTTACTTCATGCCGACTCATTAGCAATTCATTCTTATCCTTGCTTCTTGTTTGAAACAAGCTGAAGGTCAACTGTGCATTCAATTTGGATTGGGTAATTCGAACTTAGGAAACTTGAACTTTCACTTCAATGCTGCCACAAACAGAGTCATTTGGAACATAAAATAATTTCTTTGGAAATCACGTGGAGTAGAAGCAGACTCATTTTGTCCACTCCTCATTTTACAGCAGTAAAGAAAGGGAAATATTTTGACTTTTCCTCCTCAAGTAACACATTAAGCCTTTGTTTTTAAATAGAAAATGTACATTCTGCAAAGAAACATCACTTACATTTAGCAGTTTTCCTTTGCCAATATAAAAAATAACCACTTTGGAGACTCGTTCACTTAAGGATATAGTGTTATTACAATGGAAAAATCATTAAGAGGTGGTGTTACACGTGTTATATTAGTTATAAATAAAAGTTATGGAGGTGGTTTTATCTTGTTCGCAGTTAACGTTTAAGACAAAACGGATAAAGTGTTATTTGAGAAGGAAATCAAATGTCTTTCTTTTTCATTTCAGTAAAACGAGAAAGGAACAAACTTTACAAATTTTTTTAAATCACCATTAATTAGATTTTTAAAATTATACAAAAATTACTTCCTCCTTTAAAATTTAATTCCCTTTATTAATTTATTTTGTGTTTAAGACTGAAATTTATGTATTGGAAAGTTTAATACTAGAAGGTATGTTCGCTTTTATAACTTTAATAATTTGTTGATATAATAAATTTAGAATGTTTTAAAAAATAAAATTTCTGAATGATTTTTGTAATACTTCAGATATTATGTTAATGCAGTTTATAAATTTTTTTCAGGATTAAATCAAATTATTATTATTTTTAAAAAATATTATTGTTTCGAAATATCTGAATTTCATTTTTTATTCTTTAAATTTTTGAAATCAGAAAAGTATTCTTAAAGAAATATAACCTGAATTTCAATAAATGTTAGCTTTAAAAATAAATTCCCTATCACGAGAAAAACGTAAAACCTTTTAAAACGAGAAAAACGTAAATTAATTTGGAGGAGCTTAAACAGCAGCTCACTATGTGAAAAACTCAATGTATTTTAAATTAATCTGCTAAATTATTTATTTAATTGCTTTTTCGTAAAGTATTGGAATTCATAATGTATTAGTGTTATTAAGATAAATGATTTTCTACAAATATTAAAATATAAATTTACAAAAATTTTAAGTATTGTTCTTTTTCCATTCTTTTAAACACTACATAACCTACAAAATTAATTTTTAAAACCTAAATATCTTTTTTTTGCAAGAAATCTAGCAGCTCACTATGTAAAAAAATTGTTCAATTTAAATTAATATACTAAATAATTAAATTATTCATTTAATTGTTTTTTCATAAAGTAGTGAACACATAATGTATTATTTTTGTTCAGATAATATAAATTTCAACAAATATTAGAAGTATAAATTTCTGAATTTTTTAAGTCTTGTTCTTTTTTTTTTTTTTCATTCATTTAAACACCCCGTAATCTACAAAATTAGTTTATAAAAACGTTATCTTTTCTACAAGAATTCCAACAGCTCACTATGTGAAAAGCACTATGCAATTTAAATTAATCTACCAAATTATTTAATTGTTTTTCATAAAATATTGAAACTCAAAACGTATTAGGGGGGGGCGAAGTAGATCCACCTCCCCGTGGTGCCCCTGGTAACGTCACTTAAGACGGCCAAGAGATCCACACGTCTCCGCGGGTGTGCTCGAACACGCTCTATAACGTGGACGCTCATGCCCTGAGTAACAGTAAAAGTGGGCCTGCATGGCTGAGTGTCAGGCGCTCGGTACCACAGGTTTCGGGTTCGAGTCCCGGCGGTGCCATGGATGCTTGTAGTGGTTCGGAATCCACTTTAAACTGTAGGTCCCGGTCTAATAGGATCGTAGAGCGCTGCGGGGGGACATTGTTACTCGGCGTCCGTGTCTTATCTTCAGTGACACGCGCCCTGTGTAATGCAAAGTGAGTAATGTCTGTGCAGGACTTGCCTTAAGGCATCCAAGACCAAACTGTCTAAGTAGTTTGCCAGCTGCATTAGAAAGAAAGAAAAAAACGTATTAGTTTTTTAAGATAAATGATTTTCTGCAAATATTAATTCCTGAATTTTTTTAAGTATTGTTCTTTATTTCTTCATTCATTTAAACACCACATAATCAATAAAATTATTTTTTAGAAACCTAAATAACTTTTCTCCAAGAATTCCAGCAATTGACTATGTGAAAAATACTATTATAATTTAAATTAATATACTAAATTATATAATTATTTATTTGATTGCTTTGTCATAAACAATTAAAGCTCATAACGTATTAGATTTGTTAAGATAATACTTTTCTACAAATATAAAAATATAAATTCCTCACATTTCTTAAGTATTGCCCTTTGTTTCATTCGTTTAGACACCACATAATCTACAAAATTATTTTTTAAAAACGTAACTATCTTTTTTCCAAGAATTTGTTTTACAATGTGATGAAATATAATGTAAATGAAATGCTCTTGTAATGATGTAATGACAGTGATAAAAGTTATTGATTTGCATATTTGATTCCCTTCATTTGAAAGCCACGGTCATAAGATGTTTTTCGTGCACATTTTCCTTTATTGAGGAGGAAATAATTTTTAACTGGTGGTGTTTTGATTAAAACCTTCTTTTCCTGTGGATATTCCCAAGTTTTCCTTAATTTTTTTTCTGCTCTATTGAGAACTGTTCTTCATAGAAAAAAAAATGTGAAGGGCACTGTTGATTTAAATATGTATCGTATTGTATACGTTCAGATTTCATGTTCATACCAGTTTTCTAGTGTTCATTAAATAATTAATGAATAGTTTTCCCTAGTTGTATAATATTTCGAATTTTTGATTTATTATTAAGGAAAATTATAATTTCTTTTCAATCTTATAATTTGAATTATCTGATCTCTGTACCGTATTTAATATTCGAAAGGAATCTTTTAAGCTCTGAAAGTTAATGTTAAAAAATTAACTAAAGTGGTTTTTCCCATTTTAAATGAGAAAAGGGTTGCAAATGTATATTTAAAATTTATGTCAATGTTATTTTAAAAAGTTTGCAATCGCCATTTTAAATTTACAAGCAATTACACATGTTACACATCTATAGGTGGTCTAATGCGTGTTCTTTTATCATCTATAGGTGTTCTGATGTGTGTTCTTTTATGCAATTACAGGTGATCTATTGTGTGTCTTTTTTTATGCATCTATAGGTAGTCTAATGTGTGTTCTTTTATACATATACAGGTGGTCTACTATGTGTTCTTTTTTATGCATATACAG
Organism: Caerostris extrusa; assembly: GCA_021605095.1. Lineage (NCBI taxonomy): Eukaryota > Metazoa > Arthropoda > Arachnida > Araneae > Araneidae > Caerostris > Caerostris extrusa. Next base: position 80,502 of record BPLR01018399.1, on the reverse strand, counting down.
GTTGCCTACTGCGTGTTTTTATGCATCTATAGATGTTCAAATGTGTGTTCTTTTATGCATCTGTAGGTATTTTAATGTGTGTTCTGTTATGCATCTACAGGTGGCCTACTGTGTGATTTTTATGCATTTATAGATGGTCTAACGTGCGTTCTTTTATGCATCTATTGGTGGTCTAACGCTAATTATTGAAATGAACGCCTTCAATTATTGGAAATGAGAAGTTTTAATATTCGAAATATTTTCACATGCAACTAGTTACAAAATGTCTAAATGTAAAAAAAAAAAGATACTATGAAAAATTATTATTAATTTAAAAATCCTTTGATTGACTTCAGCATTATGAAAGCAGACAAAAGATAACTTTTTAGGTATATATATAGTTTGTATTCTACATATATGTCTTATCTTATTTGTAAGCTATGGAACAGGGTTGTAATTAAGAGCTAAAGGATATTTTTTAAAGATATGTAGGTTTTTGTACCTGGAATTTTGAAGAATTATTATTAGAAAACTATAATAATGAGAGCTCTGAAAAATAATAACAATGATAATTCTGAAAAAAATTATAATGATAATTCAGATTTTAAAAATTTAATTTTTAGAGACTTAATGCTTGTATTATTGTATGTTGGTTACTTGTATCTATCTTCTCATTATTTGTTGTTGTTGTTATCGTGTCCATGGATTTAAAATATTATTATTAAAGTTAGATCAATTATTTTTATGTTGAAACTTTCAACGCTTTCTTAAAGAATGTAATAACAAAATGTATTTTAAAGTACAAATGACATTTACAAGCTTAGATCGTGATGATCTTATGTATTTTTTTCCTGGAATATCTTTTATCTCAAAACTAGTCTGGACTATCTACAAGGTATACTAAATCTATAGAAGTCATTGATAAAGAAATAAAAAGATATTTGCAATAGATTAAGAACTTAAAAGTACAATTGTATTTTCTACTATGTTTATAATTCTATACCTAAGAGTAATATAAGATTATCTCTTTCGATTTAATTTTTCGGAATAGTTTTCTAACTTTTAATTCTTTTTTTTTTTTTTTTTGAGGTCTTCTTTGTTCACATGGTTTTAAACGATTTTTCCAAACAGGTGATTAAAAAGTTTCTTTCTCCCTCGTTGTCAATATTCTAGAATTCTGGATATAAATATTCATGTATTCTTCAAAATTCTAAACTTCTAGATATAAACATGTATTCTTCAAAATTCTAGATTTCCAGATATAAATATCCATGTATTGTTCAAAATTCTAGAATTCTTGATAAATATTCCCATATTCTTTAAAAAATTCTAGAATTCTTGATAAATATACCAGTATTCTTCAAAATTCTAGAATTCTAGATAAATATGCATGTATTCCTCAAATATATAGAATTCTAGATATTCCTGTATTCTTCAAAATTCAAGAATTCTAGACAAATATTCATGCATTCTTAAAAATAATATACAATTCTAAATAAATATTCTTGTATTCTTCAAAATTCTAGAATTTTAGATAAATATTCCTGTATTCTTCATAAAATGTAAAATTCTAGATAAATATTCCAGTATTCTTCAAAATTCTAGAATTCGAGATAAATATTCCAATATTCATCGAAATTTAAGAATTCTAGATGAATATTCCTGTATTCTTCAAAATTCTAGATAAATATTCCTGTATTTTTCAAAATAGAATTTATATATTTTATTACCCCAGCCCAACATTATAGATGTTCAATAATTATGTAGACGTTATTTGATAAACTCTTTTTTAATTGTAAAAAATTATTGTTCCTATAGCTTTTAGCCATTATCACTTTTCTCAGAAACAATTTCATTTTATTCATTATGAACTTAAACAAAAGTTCTTTCATTTCTAAACTAACTTAATTATTTTTTAAAAATTTCTGATGTAAATAATCTTTGTAGTTATGTCTACCCTGCAGCAGGAATTATTTAATTTATGCGAGAAAAAAATTGAAATTGTTTCTTTTCCTCATGATTTTATTGCTTTATTTTGACGAATTATTTTCCAGGTCTAGCTTTTTACTCTTAAGTATGAAATACTCATAAAAATATGTCTACTTTCAAACCAAACAGTTTTATTAAAAAGTAATTTTTAAACAGCACATTCAAAAGCACACAGTAAAAGATTTGCATCGAAAACTATGTGAAATTTACCAAATATTCAATTGATTCTCAGACCGCAGTACGTATTTCTTCATAAGATTCGCAGAATAATGTCTGTTCCTCATATATTTACACCTTCTGGGAATGTTTCAAGCTAATGTTTCAAGCTTTGTGGTAAATCTTGTCTCCCATCAGACAAAGTTGCAAAACCCATCAGATAATGTTGATAAATAACGCGTACAGATTGCCACTGTTATATTTTTTTAATCTTTTTTCTTATGCATGTGGAGTATTTTTACAGAATAAAACAATTTAATATTGTAACAACAAAAATTAAACATTTAAAAATTCATGAACTATAATTTTACAAAAAAAAAAAAACACCAATATGGAATTAATGAAGAAAGCAGTTTTTATAAATTGTTTGTAAATTAAGACATTTAATTACCAAAAAGATGATTTTAAAAATAAACATATTTGTTCTTAATCACTTCATTTAAGAGTAAATATTGTATTACAAACTTTAATTTTGTCCTTTATTATTTTTACTTTACATTGCTCTCTTTGTGATAAATCTTGTCTCCCATCAGACAACGTTGCAAAATCCATCAGACAACGCTGATAAATAACGTGTACAGTACAGTACGTGTTGTTTGCCAATGTTTTTTATCTTTTTGTTATGCACATTTTTGGCATTTTTACAAAATATAACAAGTCGATAATGTAGCAGCAAAATTAAAAAATTCATAAACTATTATTTTACAAGAAAACCAGCATGGAATTAATACAGAAAGCAGTTTTTAAAATTTTTTTTTGTAACTGTAATTGAAAAAATATAATTTTAAAAATATCTATTTACTCTTGATCACTTTATTTACACGTAAATATTGTATTACAAACTTATTTTTGTATTTTATGTTTGTCTTTTACTATTACAAAAAGTATATTAGTTTCTGTAAACCACAAAGATCTTGATGAATATTCTTGTACGGTTTTTTCACACAAACCTGATTTTATTATTAGATAAGAAAGGAATTTAATGAGTTTTTTTATTATCTGAAAATTAACTTAATAAATATTCAGATGTATGATAACGTTTAAAAGAGGGCAAAAATTGAAACAAATGAAAAATTATAAAAAAAATGAATATATTTTATAAATAAATTGTGTAAATTTCATTATGTTTCATAGTTTATGTAAATAAATTATTTCTATAATGTAACTTTTTAAAAAATATATTCATTCATATCATATATAAAAATATATACTTCATGAATTTTCCCTCGTTGTTTTCAGATTTATAAGAATATAATTTCCGATTTTCTTTCATTTACTTTGTCGCCTGATGGCCAATTGGCTAGCGTTCTGGCTTTGGTGCTTCAGGTTCGAATCGTGGCATGGATGTTTGTTAACGGTTCGGAATCTATGTTAAACTGTAGGTCCCGGATTAATCAACCCAAAGTGTGCACAAAGGACATTATAATAACAAAATCCGCTCATTTTATTTTAATCCAAAATTTATTAAAACGTTAAGTGGTAATTCAAATTTTTCTCAGATTTTTCTGAGTTCAAATTATAGATAAAATAACCAGAAGAATAATTTTAGATTCTATCATTTATTTTTTGTTGTATAAGGTTCTATGAACTTTTTCTATAAAAATACGACCAGTTTAAAAAAAAATTTAGTAAATATTTTAATTTTTAACTTTATTTTTTAATAACTTATTTTTTATTCAATATTAATTATTTTTATTTTTATTTACTTATTTAATTTGTAATTCATTTCTGTTTTCTCATAGATAACGATCTAAATCTCAATGCACGATAGAATGTAACCGTGTTTCATTAATCCTTAAAGCACATTTTGATTATATAGTATTACTTCAATTAATCGTATAATAAATATCAACTATATCGACTATCGATTAATCACAGTATAATAAATATCGACTATGGGAATAATTAAACAGCAAAAAGCTAATTTATTGTTGGTTGCAAAATTTTAAGTGTGCTGATCTTAAATACATAATTTAATATCTACTATATAAAATTCTCGTGTCATTCGGATGCATAACATTTCCGACAGATTTCTGCACAATCATCGACTCGCAAAATAATCTCATCGACCACATATTTCCCGATGTATGCACACAATTCAAAAATCTTGATTGGTTGGCAGAAAGAGCAATGTTGGCAACAAAAAATGTGGACGTCAATGGTTTAAATTCCAAGATACAACAGTTGTTGCCAGGGAGCTTGGTGTCATACAAATCTATCAATACAGTTTCGATGCCAATGAAGCTAAAAGTTTTTGAATTTGGATCTCCAATTAAACGTTATTTTTTTGATTCGTAATTTGAACCCACCATGGCTGTGCAATCGAACACGATTAGTCATTAAAAACTTAATGAAAAACGTTATCGAAGCCAGCATTTTGAATGACAAGTACCGAGGTTGAAAATATATTGCTGACACGAATCCCTATAAATCCCACAGATGTGCAATTGAATTCAAACGTATTCAATTCCCAACTAGATTGGCATTCGGAATGACAATCAATAAGTCGCAAGGCCAAACGATGTCTGTTTGTGGCTTAGATTTGGGCACACCATGATTTTCCATCGGACAACTATACGTGGCATGTTCGCGTGTGGGTAAACCATCCAGTTTGTTTGTGCTGGCTAAAAAGAAGGACTAACCAAAAATATCGTACACTCCATTGCACTTAGAGATTGATGTTGATTATTTTTTAATTGCCATAATTAGTAGTAAATATGTAAATAACTCTTTTTGATGCATATACAGCTATTATATAATGTAATTTAAAAATATATTTATTAATTTAATAAAATATAAAGGATGAAATAAATAAATGGTTAGTGTATTATCATTTTATACGCAGTCATTCTCTGCAACGTTCCATTCCTCTTCCAATCATAACCAAATTTCCATACAATTATAGTAAGCTAGTTTTTTTTTTTTATTTAACTAAAAAAATATTTTATAGAAAATAATGTATATGGCAAAACAACGTTTGCCGGGTCAACTAGTAATACATAATTTTTAATTGTTATGTGAAGTCTATTCATTGAAAACTTTTGTGCTATTATTATTCGAATATATAATTATTTTCATTCAATTCTCTAATTAAAAGTATTTGTTGATTATAAAAAAGTATAATGGTGATAATAATACTTGAAGTTCACAATGATTACAAGTTATATCCTTCCTATAAACTTTCAACTTACTTGCATACGATTTCATCTTTCATCATAGTTTATTTAAATTTATAGCTTATATCAAATAAAAGATTTAAGTATCAGACTTTCCTCATTCTATATTTTTACACAAATATTTAATTTTAAAAATAAACTTTTTAAGTACGGTGTTTATATTTTAATTGCATTAGTATCTTAGAATTTATGTGTGCACTTAACTTAGAAGTACTTGCTGCACATTGAAAGTCTTTATTATATATTCATGGTCATAGTTGCGCATAGGGACATTGAATTCATTAGTCTTTTGAAATTTTACAAGGAAGTTTCTGTGGTTTACGTTAACCTTTATATGGAAAATCTAGAAATTGAATACAAATTAAACAACCAATATGTTTCGCAAAAGATTTCTGTAATGTCGGATACATGGAATTTTTCCGTGGTTTGTTGAATTAAAATTTTAAAATTATTTGAATACGCAAACTCAAGAAAAAAAAAAAAGCGTATTACGTAGTTGTACATTATAATTTGCATTGCAGAATATTCTTTATTCACCAGATCATGCAATACAAATTGCACGATAGAAGGTAATCTTGTTACATCAATCTTTAAGATTCATTTTAATTATACAGTACAGCTTCAACAAATTGAATTATAATAAATATCGACTATGTAACTAATTAAACAGTAAAAACTATTGCAGGTGCTAATTTTCTGATCAAAATTAGGCCTAAAATTGTTAGTTGCAAAATTTTTTGTGTGCTTATTTTAAATACTTTATATATAAATTCTAAACTTATGTTTTTAATTTATAATGTAATAATGTATAATATAGCTTATTATATTTATATTATATTTTATTATTATTTTACATATTTATTATTTTACATATTTAATTAATATTTAAATTTTTTTCTTTTAAAAACTTGTGTTGTTATTATTTGAAGATATAATTATTATGACTAAATTATCTAAATAAATAGTACATTTTTGCTGATAATAATAAAGTATAATACTGATAATAATAAATAGTATTTAATTATTAATTTCGTTTTAGAATGTAAATACATATATTTATATTCTTTAATAAAGTTTAGGACTGAGTTTCGCTGCTGATATTCTTAATGTTAATGTTATAATTGTGTGCAACTAGCCAAATTTTTTCTTTCGAAAATACTATATCACTTACCAACATAATAACATTGTCATCTGTAAATATAATATAGCGACATGCAAATGAAAAAGTTGGTCGTCTTCGAAAACTCGTGGCCTAGTATTAACACGAACTAGTTTCTGGCTTCTGTTGCAGTAGCTGCTTTCAGAATTGAGAAGACTCTATGGTGGTTGTGACAATGCGTGTAAAACATTTCGCATGGTAGTCAGCCTGGTGAGAGTTTTCCGGTTTTTCTGTGCTAATAAGGATCCACCATGCATTCCCACAAAAAATATAACCTTGAACTCAAAGTCAATATATCTTTTCAAGGACAGGTTGACCCTTACGTTAAACTTTGGACTTTGCAATTTTTTTTTTCCGCCCGTTAAACTTTTGTAACCGAGAATGGGAGAGGAGAAAGAAAGAAAAAGGAGTGTGCGAAGTCGAGTGAAAAGTTCCAGACAGTACAACAGTCGAGAGATGAGTTCCAGGATGTACGAGTGTATAAACACCCTCGAACGAACATGCTTTTAAGACGATTTTGTAAATATTTGTTATAAAATTGTGTTTTTGTGCAGTGCTTTAATAAATATGGCAGCTAAACATTGATATTATTTAAAGAAATAATTCATTTTCTACAATGAAACAACACTGAATCAAGATCACATGCATATCCAGCCCTAACTTTCTCTCATACGTCACGCAAATGTGGTGCAATTATCCTTAAAGTCCTCCCTTCAGTAGGTGTCCCTTCCTCATCACCGTCGATGGGCTTTTCTTGGCATACGCAAATGCAACACAAGGCTCACTGATATTCAACAAAAATAAAATTCTTCTACGCCTTTAAATCATGAGTTATTTACCACTACACTGCCATTTCTTAACGAGCAATTACTCTAACGTAATTACTATTTTCGGTTTGTAACGTAAAAATAATAAACTGGAAGGACATATTTACATCTGTCCGATCTCTGATTTTAACAAGCATCACATTTTGTTGAAATTTATGAAATATCTCAAGCTACAAAACAAAGTTACCGAGGAAGAAAGAAAATAAAAACCCATAACACAGTTATAGAAGTGGTCACGTATCATTTGTCAACCTTAATATATAAGACCTTGGAAAAAGTGTTTTTCCTACTTGGTTTCATCTATGTTGTGCTTGGGAAGCTCGCTTCAGAAAGCGCCAGATGTGTGCATACTTGGCGAATTATCGCCAAAATAGTGCTTTGCAAATAAATTGTGTCTCATCTTCATCCTCTAATTATATTTGAAAAATGTATTGATTTTGAAGCAGTTTTTATAAATTCATTCAAATATTTTTTATAATATTGCAATAAAGAAAATTTCATCCTTTTAAAAGTAAGAATACTTTTATGTTGGGAAGAAAATTACGTTTAAAAATGAATTTGAAATAAAGTGACCTAGTTTTCCAAGAAATTTGGCAGAAGAAATTTTATGCTAATTAAAAATTCTATCCGCAAATATTATAAAATAGGACATAATAATCATTTAATTAATTTTACATAAAAATATTTATAACAAATTCTTAATAATATATATATATATTAAGAATTTTAAGTTTATAAATATTTTTAAGTAAAATTAATTAAATGATGATTTCATCATTCTTTTAAGTGTTAAAATGTTCAAATATTAGCCATATTATATAATTTTTAACTTATAATGGTGTAAATTGTACATCGTTTTACAATATAGGACTGTATTTTTAATTGCAATCGCTTTTCTTTATAAGTAATATTATTTTAAGTCCTTTTCTTTTTTTTTTTTTCTCAGATATTCAAATTTGCAATTTATAATTAGTTTTCAGTTATTTAAAAATGACAGTTCTAAAACTATTAAACCAATCACTTTAAACTATATTAGCCAATCAAGTGCTTTCTTTAACTGATTAAGAAAATGACAATAGAACTTTCTTCATTACAAAAAGATATTCTTATGTTAAAGTTTGGTATTAAATAATAGCAAAATAAATAATATTAATTATAATAAATTAATTAATAAAATAAACAATAATAATAAATACTAATAATAAATAACAATTAATTTGAATTAAATATTTAAAATCTTCAAAAATTTTCTGACAAACAGATGTGTAATAATACAACCATAACACACCAGTTCTGGTAATAAAATTGTTTGAAATTCGAATGAAGATATGTTAAACTTTTGTCCATTATATATTCATATCGTTTAATTAAGTCGTAATAAAAAAATATTTCACACTTATGCTCACAATTATTATATTTTTCTTGTAAATAATATAATTTATAATAATTTGAAATTATTTAAAAATGTGCTTTATATGTTTATATTCAGTATTGCGCTGTAGTCATATTTTTAAAATCTTCAATTAAAAACAATAACCCGATCCTAGAAACAACTAGATACTCCGTTTTACTCAACACACACATTAACCATTATGAATTCCGCAATAACCCATACCACATTTTAAACCAACAAGTTCGCATGCCTTCAGAGACTTATATAATTGGAAAAGGAAACACACTCACATGAAATGATTCACAAACAAATTCATAATTTTAAATTAAAACAAAAGTGAATTTATTATTATTTGCAAAAGAGGTTAAGCTTGAATTAAAATCATTCAATTGACATTATCAGGTAATGGTATAATTCGAATAAAAGAATATATTCTCAATAAAATCAATAAATTCTATACACAATTTCACCAATACAAAACTATGTTTACTAATTAAAATAATATGGGAATCGTCTCTACAAATCAGTACTTGCAACAGCGAGGGAAGAGGGAGCATTATTTTTTCACCATTTCATTGTACAATCATATGTTATTTTAATAAAAAAAAAAATATTTATAAAAATATATTGCTTATATTGACACGACAGTATTAAATCTATTACAAAGATCTAATTTAAATAATTAGAAACGCAAAAATACAAAAATTCTGGAAGAAAAATAACAACAATATTAATTTTATGAAAGGATTTAATGATTTTGCAGATTAATTACCAGAAGAAAAACATTTCAAAATTGTGTAACATCATTTTAACGATATTAATTTTTATTAATAACAAAAAAAAAAGGAGCGAATCTTTTTAAAAATTATTTCTCTCCTAATTCAAATATATATATATAAATATATATATTGTTGTATTTTCCCACGAAGAGTTGTAGCATTTCGTCCCCAGGAAAGAGAATGTATATACTTTCACAAGTACATAATAACAACCCATCACTCAAATTTAACAGCAGATAAACAGTGTTGTGGATACTTGTATTACATTAAATTAGTGTTTTGTACTAATGAAAACAACCTGTCACTCAAATCTGATAGCAGATAATCAGTGTCACTGATAATGAGACTCATGAAAATAGCGATTGTCTGATTGACATTCGCAGGTCGAAATAATTACTGATGAGAAATGGACTACGATATGAGTTGTTGCATCGTCAAATATAAAAATAAAGCTTTCGTTAAATAAATGTGAACTATTTGTGTAACTAAAACATTTAAATTAAAGGAATTCAATTTTATCTTGTTAATTACTGGAGTAATTCAGAAACACCTAGAACAGGCGTAGTCAACCTTTCTATACTTAACAACCACTTTTGTATCTCAGTTAGTAGTAACATTTTCTAACAACCTACCGGTTCCACAATAGTGGTGATTTATAAAATAGGAAATAACTTTATAAAATTTATGAAGCAGAGTTACAAAAAATTAAAGCATATAATAATAATTTACCAAATACACTTATGTTGGAATTTCACTAAGTTTAGCAGAATAAATCTTTCTAAAACAACTTACCGTAGTTAAATATCTTTCCATTTTAAACTTTGCATATACAGAAGCATGAAATATGATGGAATTAAATTTAATTAATTAAATTATTAATTGAGTCCCTGAGGCTGATGCTGCAAATCTAAATATTGGATATCAGGCTCAATTTCTGTTAAGAATAAACGAAGGTCTTCTATTTCGGAAATATTAGGAACGTTTGATTCTTTGGTCATATTATATTACAAGATATATGAGATAGGGAAAGGCATCAAAAACTATTAATTAAATTATTTTTCAAATATATGGATACAGGAAGTACTTAACAATAGCTAACAATATTAAACATATTAATAACTTAACAATATTAAACAATACTTTGAAAATTTTCATTTCAGCTTTTTTTTTAAAGTCATATTTAAAAAATAGAAGAATGCTTCAGTATTTAACAACAGTATCTAACAGCCTTCATTGCTTCAGTATCTAACAGCCCACCATTAAAGCTGGAACACCCAATAGATTGACCATCAGATTGACCATCACTGATCTATAACAACGTCCAAATTCAGAATCCCGTTCAAATATTAAAATCAATTATCTAAGCTAGTAATCTACTTTTAAAATTTTATCTTTTCTAAAGATTTGTAACTATGTTCATGTTCATATATTGTAAATAATTATTATTTTATGGAATTACCTTTTTTGCGTCTAAGTTTGAACCTATGAACGTCAGATACATGAAACAAACCCAGTCTTGTCCCACAACATCTATTGTATGGCTCTAATAAGTTATAAACTTTGAATAATTTAAGAAGTATTAATTCTATTTACCAATATTTAAATAATAACATCTGGAATACGTTTGATATCTCATATTAAATCGCTCATTTAATTTACCCAATAGTCAACTGTTTATACATTGTTCTACAGTAGCTGAGGTCCCATCAAGGCTAGGAAGTTCCAGGAATCCAAACACCAAACAACCAAATCGCTATTTTAAACCCTTCAATATTTATTTTGCAATAGCAAGGACTGAACAATCTTCCCTATCTTAAATTCGGGTGTGTGGATGAGGTACGATGGCCATAAACCACCTGTCATTGAATTTTTAGAAGAATAGCAATCGTAAGTTCTTTAATTTTTTTTTTTTTTTTTTTTCCAAATGAAATAAACAAATAGCGCCAGATGCCGTTAGGGTTAAAGTAGTTTTACATTTCCTGCACTCAATTTGGCGACCCAACATCTCGCCAAACCTGTTTGGATCCTACATCCCGATTGAGCAACTCCACGCCAGTCCACAAGGCCTGGCCTCACTCATCTGGATTTGATCACTTTTGCCTCGACTGGGATCGAAAGGATTTGAAGTGTCATGGTTGGTTGCTGGATTCTTCAGGTAAATGGGCCATTATCTTCCAGTGCTTCTTCTAATAGTTTAACAATTTTCGATCTTGACAATACAACATGTGTTTCTAATACTTTAGCAATATATATTATAAAAATTTAGAAACATTGTTTATATATTATACTTTTAGAAATATTGTTTACATATTATATTTTGTTAGAAACATTGTTTGCATATTTAAAGTCAAACATTTTGAATTGCGGGATTTTTTTTTTTCTGTTATTGAAAGTTGATAGTTATAAAATAATTTTTTTTCTGATTTAAAAGATATATTAAAATTTTATTAATTTAAGTTCTTCTTAAATAGAACACTTCAGATAAACTGTCGCTATCTACTAAACTTAGAAAATCAGTTAAGCCTTTTAAAAATAATTACCATTAAAATTGAACAAATTGTATTTTTTATCATTCTATTTTTTTCTACTACTTCTATTTTTTTTAATCATTAGCAATAAAAAAAAAATAGAAGATGCCTTGAAGGGTTTTGCAAAGAAGCATCACATGAGCGTTGGCCATGTTAAAATTCTAATTTAAGTACTATTTTCTATACTTTTTCACAGTTAAATCTATGATATTTCAACAAAGAATTTGTAGATTTCAATATGTGGTCTTGTGGTGCAGACCAATTGTACTTGACCAGCCGTCATGCTGGTTGACTCAAATTCGAATCCACAGTCGGCTTCCTTTGTAGCCACTACCTTTCATAAACGAGCAGTCTGGACGACTCCTAACGGTTATTTTCCTGTGTTTTTCCATTATGACATGCAAAAGGGGAAAGATTTGACTTAAAGTATTTTATGTATTCCAAGAAATTCTGTTGTCTCTTCGTTGCCTTCGGGGTATGGGGTTTTTAGTATCATTTATACATAATTAAATTTTTTAGTGCCATTATTTATTATTTCATCATTTTATTTAATACAATTGAAATGAACAATAGTTTTTTTTTTTTAATTTTAAACATGTAAACGATAAAAATAATAAGATGTTCTAAAATTCAATTCAAAATTATCATTTACTGAATTAATATAAGACATTTATATTGCAATATTTCATCATATAATTAAATTAATATACCGTTGAAGAGCAGATAAAATTATTCAAAACAACTAATTATTAGCTGTCAACAATGCTAGATCATTAGCAAAATATTGTGTAATAGTATATACATATATACATGGAACAGGCTAACCGATGTAATAAAACCTTAAACATGCATAAAAATACTTACAACAAAAAGAGTGCTAAGATTGGACCTATCTTTGATCAAATTTCAATACTATTGTATGATTTCTTGCGTTCACAAAAAGAAAAACGTAACTGAAATTGTTATGATAACGTAATTGAATTTTAGTGTAATTTTAAATTGATATTGTTCTATCAGGATATTTTCGATGTATCTCATGTGATAACAAGATTATTACAGTAGATGTATTTTATCATTTTGTTTTAGAAGAATATTGTAGAATTTTTATTCTTAATGAAACTTTTTTTCTGTTGTAAGTTTAGGATTTCATAAATTATAAGTATTGATTTACCATCTTTTTGTTTTATGTTCAAAAATATTGTTCAAATATTTAATTACAAATATTTAATATTGATTAAGAGAAAAAATATTCGACAAATGAACTTGTATTGTTGACTATTAGTTTTGAAATAATTATAAATGTCGTATATTTTTTTCGAAATTGATATTAAATTATCAGTTGTTTTGAATAATTGTATCTGATCTTCAATTTATTTGATTTTGTGATGAAATGTTTATTTATAGTACAAATATTTTATATTATTTCTGTAAATGACATTTTGAATTGAATTTAAGAATATCTAATTAACCTACATGTTTATAATTATAAAAAAAACTATTGTTCATTACAATGGCATAAAATAAAGTCATGAAATAATTAAAAATAATGATACTAATAACTTAATAATAAATAAATGATACTGAAACCCCATACCTATTGTCTACGTGACAGATATTAAAAATGCAGATTATTAAAAATCTAATTGTCATAAGTATGCCATCTTGCAACAGACATTTAAACACTTATAATAAGTAAAGGGATTATTAATAATCTTATATTTCTTACTATTTTCTCCTTTAGCAATGAAATACGTTTTTAGCAGACTGATAAAAAGAAACTTCTAGAAAAATAACAAGCATTTTGTTACTAAATCACAAATAGGAGAGTGGGGAAATGGAACCAACTAGTCAATCTGCCGGGCATAGGTCAGATTTGATATGAATACTAATGAGTTTGCATTGCTGATAAAGATTCTCGAACTACATGGTGAAGATGCAATAGATGTATATCGAATACTATAAAATAATGATGAATTCACTCAAGTATTTTCATATGTTCTTTTTATAAATAATTTTGATGTGCTTACAGAATCATAACTGAGTGATTTTGTGTTACTTTATGTTTAATTTAAAACTTTATTGAATTTTTGGCTTTTTATTAATGTTTGATAGATTTTGAAAATTACATGTTAAAATCCATTTTTAAATCTCGTGGGAGCTAACAAATTAATAATTTATTTACATTTTGAATTCCCTAATTTCCACATGGTATTTATATATTTTGTTTCTAATCGATTAAAAAATATATTTGCAAAATTTTAGCATTTTTTTATAAAATATCTATTAATTTACTTTAAAATATGCAAATATGCAATATATTTTTAATTTTAAAAAATAAATTTTAAGTTTAATCTCTTCACAATAGTAAATGTGCAGTTGTAAATGGTTTTAAAATCTCTTTACCGTTGTAAAGGTTTTAATCTCTTTACAGTTGTAAATGTAATAAATATGATGAAGTTATTCAAATTTATTCATGTTTATTAGTTTTATAATTATTATATTAATTCACATTTATTATATTCACTAATACACATTAGTTTTATAATTATTATCTTCATTCATATGTAATATATTTACTACTACACGTAAGTTTTAAGATTGTTATCTTCATTGTAGTATATACGTTGTAATCGAATCACTTTCATTATTAGTTTTCTTTTAATTTTCATTATTTATTGACGATGTTAAATTATATTTTATAAACATTTTAAGAGAAAATTCATTGATAAAATATTTCTCGCAATTATTACTATAGTACATTTTAATAAGCTACTACTAATTAATAAATTGTAAATTTTCGTGAACTATATTCTTAATTCATGTCATGTTTCATATCGTGATACATTCTTTGATTTTCTAATTATGTTTCACTATTTAATGAGTTTTAACTTACCTCAAATCCAAATGTAATGATGAATTTGTTTAGATCATCAAATAAGTTTATAAAAATCACAAAACTTCAAAGTATTACTAACCTTTAAGGGTATATCCATTCTACATTATTTAACTGCATTTAATAGTGCAAAAATATTTCTTTTTAATTTTAAATGCATTTAAAAAAGTAAAGAAATTTTAATTCACCGCCCTTTTAAAAAAAAAATTTCAAAATTAAAAATACTTCATAATTGTTATTGTTTGGAAATTTTTAAGTTAGAACGAAAAACAAAAACGATCAATAGTATTCATTTTATTTTGTATAAAAGAAGAAAATTTGAAATATTTATTATTACTCGTATTATGTAGATAAGTTCCTTCTTTTTAGCTAACAATGACGTTAATGTTAGCTAAAGAGAAGTTCATTTTACTGAGACGAAAGTCACGTAACAATGACATTCATTATCTACAAGTTAAACATAAACAATGATGAAAAGTTCTTGTTTACTAAAAGTATCAAAGATCGAACTAAAAGTATGAAAGTTATCAAAGATCTACTATAAATAGTCTCGAATTAAATAAAACTAGTTTTCTTTTTGATTCTTTTCAATAATTGTTGAATTTATTATTCAGATTCTAGTTAAATTTATTTGTCGATATTATTTTTCTATAATATTTTATTTTTACCAAAAGCGTTCACATTAAAGTAAATGGTCTACAAGTTTAAATATTTTTATAATAATTTTAAGCAATATGAAGTTCATCGAAGATTTTGAAATTCGGCAAAAAAAAAAAAAAATTGGTGGTTTAAAATACTTCAGGGAAAATCGAGACATAAAAAATACTGGTTTACTACGTAACACTTGCATTAAAGTGCACCTGCTGATATTGCAACAGGTAATTGTCTGTGTAGATTTTCAGTCATCCTTCTCGACCTTGGCCATGCGCACTAGCTCCACCAAAAGTTGCCGAAAAGGGTGTTTCTCATGGAGTTTAACGATCTGATATATCTATAGATATTATTTTTGAGCTCAAATAGGATCTAGACTGCATCAATTTTATTTTCTATTTCACAATTCAGTCTCCAATTATTACATCAAATCTGTGAATCACATTGCTATGCTATTACTAGAAAGGATATCCATTTTGAGTGAATGAGACATGCTTTCAAATACAATCATTAGCATTCATTTATTGTGAATGTATAAAATGAAATCAACTAAAGCAGATGTTAATAACACCTGCCCATCAAAGATGCATTACATGAATTTTTACGAATTCTTGTAATGCATCTGCATAAATTATTATAATGCAATGCATCTTGATCTCTACTAATTTTGTTTAATATTCTTTTATTTTATTTCTTTAAGAGAAGAAAAGGTATCAAATAAAAATAAATAGTTTAAAATCAAATGTGCTCAAGTTGTTATAATTTATATATAGCTTTTTAAAATATCGATGGTAGCTGAGGTTTATTCAAATTTTTGCAAAAGTTTTTTGTACGTGAAACATAAAATTGTCAATAAACTAAAATTGTATTTAATTGGAATATGGACCTAAGGTACTGTCATTGAAATTTTAAATTCTTAAATATCTTCTTGAAAATTCTTCTATATCCATTTCAGAAATGAAAATCGTTTTATGTAAGGCTTTCGTAAAACTTCTTGTATTGTGACTATGTCCATTCAGTCAAATTGTTAAATTTTGAAACATAAAAATGTGTAAAATTTTTCAAACGCAGAAGCATGATAGCTTTATGTTAAATTTTTATTTTACAAAAATGGTAAAAATAATAATTTATGGTAAAATGTATGTTAAATATAAAATTAAATGTATTGGGAGCGTTAAAATCACGATGATTTCCTCAGTTATCTCATATTATTAAATAATTTTACTAAATTTTAGATAGATAATAGATTATAACTTTTTTTGGTAAAATTATAAAATGTCTTAGAATAGTTCTTCAACATAATAACATTTCTTCAGCAATATTTCTACAACATTTTCTTCAACAGTCTTTATTTAAAATGAAAAAGAAATAAAATATACCACACCAAAAAAATATTGCAATATTACATTGAAAATCCTATGCAACAATCCGAAATAAATATAATCAAAATAAATAAATTTATTTCTTTAAAACTTATACAAAAATTGAATAAAATGATATTTCAATATTAATTTTAACTTCATGCTTAACTGACTTGCTGCTCAGTCGTAACGCTCGCACGTAGCGTCCTGGAGGGTCAAGGTTAATCCCCTAACATCATGCATTGCAATCATTGCTTTCAGAAATGACGAAACTCGATGGTGATTGTGACCTTATCGCTTCGACAATCAAGCTGTCTAGTGGAAGTTTTTAAGTTTTATCCCATATGATCCATATGATAGGCAAATATTGCTCTGTTACATATAAATGTCAATGACATTTATCCATTGTTGGACTGTTTGTACCATACTTCTTGTATACTAGACTTTGTACCATGCACGACGATGTCTGCGCAAAAGCATTCATAGAGCAAAATCTGTCAGAAAATTAGTAAATGAACTGAAAGCACATATATTACAGGCATAAAATTAATACCTTTTACAGTATATTAATTTATATTAATGCTACTGAAAAAAATTAAAACAAGATTAAATGCAATCTAATGCAAAAATATAACACAAATTATATAACGTACATATAAACACAGAAAGAATGTAGCAATCACTTTTATTTCTCCTTTTGGCTTTGTGTGACTTTTTAAACTTTTATTTCTCATTTATTGGTACCATACTGAGAGGAACACTACTAAAGCTACTAAAGAATAATAATAAATAATAATAATAATAATTAATAAATAATAATAATAATAATAATAATTGTAGAATAATAATAAAAATTAAATGTAATCTAAAGCAAAAATATAGCATAAATTATATAGTATACAATAATATATAAAAAAAATGTACTTACTACTTTTATTTCTAATTTGTTTGTATCATATTTAAAGGAACACTACTAAAGTTACTAAAGAAAATCAAACAAAATTAAATGCAATCTAATGCAAAGATATAGCATAAATTTTATAACATACATATGATATATAAAGAATGTAGTAACCACAATTATTTCTAATTTGTTTGTACGATACTTAGAGAAATGCGAGAATCTACCAAAAATTCGTAAATGAACTTATATACATTACGCGTATAAAATTAATGTCTTTTTCAATATATTAATTTACATTAAAGCTACTAAAGAAAATCAAAACAAAATTAAATGTAATCTAATGCAAAGATATAACATAAATTATATAGCATACATATAAAATATAAAGAATGTAATTTTAACCACTTTTATTTCTTCTTTTGGCTTCGTTTGTTTAAATTACTATTTTGCGTACATTTTAACTCACCGAGAAATGGCAATGCTCGTTAAGAACACGTGACGTCTGGGAAGAATTGTGCAATGTCAGTGATTTCAAGAGTTCAGCGGATGTTTTTATTTTTTATTTTGTTTTATTCTTTTTTTTTTAACCTTGGCTTCTGAGTTGCCACACACAGCCAAGGAATGTAATAATTGTAGAAAAATCCAGCCATATTTACATCCATTTCTCAATTCAATGATGCAGGGACTACTCATTTCCTACATGAGTAATGATATCAATTAACGACATTTATAGAATCTAACTTTCGGCGACCCGTTTGTGGCGGAAATAATGAAATATAAAAAAAAAAAAAAAAAAAAGAGCACTGACTGAAAATTTAAAAATTGATTTTGCCGGCTAAATTTTTATAATTATGCTACAGAAAATATTAAAATTGAGTCTTAAATCGTTCCCGCGATTTTGAATGAATGATGATATATTATATATTCTTAAATTATATTAAAATTATTTAAATATACATATTATATAATAATTAATATAATAATGATAATATATATATATATATTTAAACAACTTTAATATAATTTAAAAATATATAATATATCATCATTCAATAAGAATTGCGGAATATATGGCCGAATATATAATTTAAATTATTATATATCGCCGAGTGACAAGCGCTCTGACGCTGGGGCCACAGGTTTCGGATTAGAGTCCCGGAGGTGCTATGGATGCTTGTAGTGGTTCGGAATCAATTTCAACCATTGTTCCCGGTCTAATACGGCTATTGAGCGTTGGACGTAGGGCTGAAAACCCTATCCCGTACAAAGGAGCACATATCTCGTCTCGTAATCTGCCAATAGGCAGGTGGCCTTGGCCCACAATGGGGCTGTTGCGACAATGACGATGATGATGATTATTATTATACAAGAAAAATATTTACACGAATTTTGTGAATATTAAGGTAGCAAAAATTTACTTTATTTAATTTCATTTTTCGTCTGTTATTAAAGGCGACAATTTCTTTCAATTTATTCATTTACCAGTTATTACGTTAGCCTAATAACAATTTTTTTTTTATTATAATTTACAAATGAACTCTTAAGTTTTTAATTTTTTTTTTATTTAATTATAATTCTTCATTTTTAAATTTGAACCATTACTGAAAATAAATTTTTAAAAATAACAAATAAATAAAATGGTAAAATTAAATAAAATAAATAAAATTATTATATTGAAAAATAAGTAAAATAAATGAAATTATTATATTGAAAAATAAGTAAAATAATTCTAATTTATGATTCAATAACATATAGGTATTTATACATTACACAAAAATTTATAAGTACATTTACATGCATTAAAAATCTATAATTTCAAAACTGTTTTTAAATCTTTTGAAAAATATAAGGCTATTTATTTACACAATAAATATTGTAATATAGATTAAAAAAATTTCCATAAATACATTTTGTTGAAAAATTGTTATTTGCTTTGTAAGAATGGTTAATGTTTTTTTTTTTTTTTTTTTTTGTCTTTTAAGTGATTTAATCATTATAACTATCCTTTGTTTAGTAAAAGCAATTCTTCACTGGCTCAACAGCCCCATGGTGGACCAAGGTCGTTTTCCTACTGGCAGATATCGAGACAGGAGATGTTAACTTTTACAGAGTAGGGTTATCAAACCTGCGCTCAACGCTCTAAGGTCACTTTAGACCGGGACCGTCCGGAGTTAGACCAGGACCGCGCAGACTAACCGGGTGTTAACCTACGCAATACCATAAATAGTAGGCCAGGACATACGGTTTAAAGTGGATATTCCGAGCCACTACAAACATTCATCGTACCGCCGGGACTTCGAACCCGAAGCCTACGGCATAGAGCGCTAGTCTCTATAACAAGCTGTAGCTGCCATTAAATTTATTTCTTTGATTCCCTATAGTCTTTAAATAAATTCGTGCACTATCGTAATTTTAATTGCTGATTTTTTTTCATCTTTTTGCAGATGACATCTTTTTAAACAATCATACATTAAAAAGAGTTTTATTAGAATATTTTTTCCTGCAACAATGGAAGATTCTTCGAGTGCCTCCTCCGACAGTGACAATGTCCTTTTGTCACCCCGTATTGGCTGCAGTGTGACTACTCAAACCCCTGAGATGCCCCGACACGAAATCAAAGTCCAGACACCCATTATCAACACACCAGAGGATGACATCAACTCATCCATCATCGTCTACAAGCTAGATACCCAAAAACCTCTGTCCGAGCTGGAACAGCAGGCTAAATCGCTGGCTATTCCAGATGTGGTCGTGGAATACATCAAGGATTCCTATAGCCGTCAGGAAGATGGGATGGGTGCCACCAATCCGGCATTCGAACCCCAGGAACTGATTGTGGTCAGGACGCCATCATCTATCAGCTTGAGGGACGATGTCGCCAAGAGTGAAAATGCAGCAAATGGTAAAAATCAAATGAGTACGGCGACCATGTTGAATGTGTTAGATCCCGCTCTGAGGGCTTCGACAACTTCATTGCAATTCCCCAGGTCAGTGCCACCATCTCCCAATTTTGGATACAGACCCCTGGAGAGCGAAACGTCGGCTGTCTACACCATCATATCCCCAGTAAAATATCTTGGTAATGAGAAAGAAATGGAAATGAGGCTCATGGCTCAGTTACAAGCTCAAATGGAGAAAGAAAAATCAACTGCTCGAAAGTTTGAATTCTGCTCTGCCCCACCTGAAGTCGAACACAAAAGGCAACGCCTGCAGTACATCACTGACGTAGGCTCTGTTTTATTCCTTATACCCGGCATACTGATTGCTCTTGTGACACCCATATCCGTCATCCCTATGTTCATCCTGCCACTCAAGTACTTCATACCACTCATCGCCATCTTCATACTGTCTGGCACCGTTGCTGTACTGGCTCTGGCTGTGTCCGGCTTTCTTGGAAATGTGGTGTGGCACTATGATAGCGAAAAGAAAAGATTACGACCCAGACTTCACTGTGGGACAGGACCCCTCAGACATTTCTGGGGCAATGGTTTCTATCCAGGGTTTCAAGTAGTACTACAGCCAGAGAAAATAGTATGACCCAGTGCAATCACTGAATGCTTGAATCATGAATGAGGGATGTGTTTCAGGGATGAGTGTACCAAATAATTTAAACTCCAATATAAGTAATTTGATTCATTTAAATAGAATATCAAATGTCCAGGTATTATTTCACTGCTACCATTTCTGTACAGGAATATATATGTTTTGATTCAATGTTCTGAGCTTTGAAGTGTCTTAAGTCTTTACGTCATTTAAGAGAACTGTTTCACGCTTTAATTTAATGTATTTCTGATGAGTTGCTTTTGAATTTTTTTTTTTGTGTATTTATATTCCATGTTTATTATATAAATTGATACTTGTTTATTTGTATTTCTTATCTTTTGATTTTTATCTATTATTTCTTATAATACAAACCACAAAAATTGTTTATTATATCTTTTGATTGACCATAATTTAATGTTTATTTATAATACAAACAAAAAATTATTTACGATATCTTTTGATTGGTTATAATTTAATGTTTATTTATAATACAAACCACAGAAATTGTTTCTTGTAGAATATTGGCTGCTTCAATTAGTTTTATATATAAAAAAATAAACAAAAATATTCAAAATTTTAAAATAATATAAAATATAGATACATTTTAAAAATTTTATATGATTTCACTCACCACATTCAAATATTTATAAATTTAAATGTCTCTTCATCAAAATAAGTTTTTAACTGTTCTTTAATGTATTCTAAAATTTTTAAACAATTTATAAACATTAAAAATTTTTTATCTCTTATTTAACACACACACACACACACAAAAACTAAATATAATTTTAAAATGGAAGGAAAATTATTTCATAATTTTCATCTTTAAAGGATTGCATTCACACTTAAAAGGAAATCTTTACGAAATTTAAGAAAAAATATTCAACGTATTGAATTAATTTTATTTTATAAAAGTTAATTAAAATCACATAATACAAAAACTGTATTTGATAATTTCTTTTTTTTTCCCTTCCTTTTTCTATAATTTTTTTGTTGTTGTCATCGTGATTCATGTCAATTAAGTGTCCTCGAAAAAGAAACTGAACCTAGTAGAAATATTTATTATCCTAGGAAAATTACACAAGTAAATTCAAGATTTCTACAAAAGAAAAACATTAAAATAATATTTAGAAATAATTCTGATGGGTCTATTTGGTAAAACGAATCGATATTGAAATTATGAAATGCTTAATGTAATATTTCTCAATTTAAATATGGACTATATTGTCTAAAATATATTAATGCAATGTCAACATGGTCCATAATTCTTTCCCGTCTGTCTTTTTCTAATAATTCCTTACAAAATACAGAAAATTAACTGAATGACATCAGGGTTTATTAAATTAGCATTTTACATTTAATTAAAAACAGCGACGCTGTCTCCTTAAAATCCTTTAAATTCTTAATGAATATTCGATATTCGACCATAGTTAACAGCTCAACACTAAATTCAAATAAATCATCTCCTTCAAAAATTAATAAAACTTAGAACAAAATGTGCTTGTAAATCTGGAATTGTACTACTTAAAATTTCATATTCATTTATTGTAAAAGCTCTAATAAAAATGTTCACAGTTATAAGCCATTTTAATATCGACATTAAGGTTCATTTAAATAACATTTTCATAAGTAATTAAAAAACGACTTCATTTAGAATTATTTTTGATTATTTATATTGTAATCAATCAACGTCGCAAACGATGAATCATTTTTACGTTTAGCTTTTCTTAAATTTGTTTGCTTGTTTCTTTGTATGTAAATGATAGACGCTTCACGAAAACTGTCAACATTAAAAATCTGTCATATGCCTAAAGTTCTTGTAAAATATGTTAATTTAATTGAAAAACACATTATTCATAGTCTAGACCTTGACTGTTCAACTCGACTGATTTTTCATTTTGAAAGACTGTTTAAATTCAGTGGCTTGATAATCAGCATAAATTCCATTCACATACGGAAAATATTAACTGATACTCGAGTTGCATATAGATTTTTCAAATCAATGCAATTTTTAAAGAAGTTATTTTTGCAATTCTCTAATTTTTTTTAGAAAATTTTTTATTTCTCGTTTCACTAATTATAGTTAATCAATTTATTTCTTTTTTTCATGCAGAATATTAGAATTTAAAAAAAGTCATTTAAAACTAATAAAGAAAGTTTTTAATTGTTACCAAGCTTAAGGTATTAAACTTGACATTTAGATAGAGATTTAAATGATGACAGATATTTGTGTAAATTTTTATATGAATCAAAAGCTGTTTCAAATTTTAACTTAAAATAAATTAAAATTTGTAGCAGGTTTTGTAAGAGATAGAATAAAATTTCACATAGGAAATACTTCTAGACTAAATATTAAAAAGAACAACGTTTTAAAGAACTGGGCTGCTCGTGTATTTAGAATGAATGATTTAAACCCTGCAAAAAGGGTCGTTTTTAGCAAAGCCACAGGGACAAAGAGGAAGAGGACCCAAGATGGATAGTTGGGGAAAAAAAGCAGTAAAAAAGAAGAAAATAGCAGTTGAAAAAGATTTTGCTCTACTAAAGGTTAAGAATTGGAGGACCCTTGTCACCCAAAGGAATGCATGGAAATCTCTTCAAAGGAAGGCCTTGGCCCACTCTGGGCTGTCGTGCTATTGATAATGATGAACCCTTTAAAGAACATTCGATCAAGATCAATTACTGTTAAATATTTTATTCCTAATATAGCACATGTTCGAAGATATTAATTATAGGGCAAACATTTATATGAACTTATAATTACACCATACAATTATGCAAACTATTTTTATGTACTTCTAAATTTGTACGTTCAATAAAATTAAAAAAAATAATAATAAATTAAAAGTTTTGCTAATAGACGTGTATGATATATCAACAGAGTGGCGGAAAAACAAAATGACGTCTATAAGAAAAGGAGAGAAAAATAATGCAAAATCAAGATCCCTTCATATCTTTAAATTACAATTTTGGATCACAGTATGGATTTTGTAAAATCTGTACATGGTATATCAATGAGGATACATTTATTTTGATTTAATAAATGTATTTAATGGATTTAAATGTGTATAATGTATCTGTTTTAGAAAAAGATTTTCAAAATTTTAACTTTTTAATATCCTTATTTGATGATCTTTTGAGAGTTTTTCTCATCTTTGCGCATGGAATTTGATGTACAATGATTTTTTTTAAATTTTTCCCCCACATTCTGAAAAGTAGGGTAGTAGGTCAGCTAAATGGGATTTTGTAATTTTTTAAACATTATCTAGTTATCAGAATACGTATTCCACCCATCAGATTATCAAATACACACCACCCATAAAAAAAATATGAAAATTTAATGTAAAGCGATTACATTTTAAATGTTAATAACATAAGTGGCATGCAGATGGTGTTTCATTAAGGACTCCTAACATTGGAAATAAATAAGAAAACGGTGATAGATAGAAGTATGAAACCAGTGGTTTGTTTATTAAAAAAATCGTAAGAAACTGATATAGAAACCTAAAAAAATCGAGTTACAAATAGCGCTGATATTTAAAATTGATAGATGGCGCTGCATGCATTATCATAAGTAAGCTGTAGATGGTGGGTAATGCAACCCTCATTGCATTCACATGAAAAGTGATTTAAACTGTACACCTTTCACACAAAACACGTGTCACAAACAAAGAATGAAATTGCCAGTGTAGGCGTCACCAAAAATTAACGCAAAACTTAACAAATAGACCTCTCCAACTTATTTGTTAAAAGATTGTTGTGGTATAAAACGTCCACAATGTGTCCCACAGAAAGTAGTCGCTGGTAAATATGGAAGTCTGTTCATGACTTTCCTTTAAACATCAAATAATTCAACGAAATAATTCAGTTATCGTTTGGTGTAAATTATTGGCGTGCCCCATCCTGAATGAACTACTCCGTATTTGGTCAATCTTCCATTGCTTGTTGAATGGCGACAAATTGTTCAAAAGCACAATATACCTGTCAGTCTTCACCTTTTTGCAAGAAAAAAAGAGCCCAATGACGATTTTGCAAGAAATTTCAGCCCAAACGATAAGTTTTGGGAAATGGAGAAGTGGTGCTTGAAACAATGTGAGTTTTGGGACCCACCTCAAAATCGCCAATCAGATGAAAATACGCCTCGTCTGTAAACCATATTCGGACGACATTGAAATCAAAATCAACAATTTGTCGAGCATCTCTTTAACGAAATCCTCTCGTTGTCATTCAGTTGCTGGCATTGAATCTTGTATGGAAACATATGCTAAGTCTTCAACAGTATTCTATACGGGCTGGATGGAGTAATTCGAATTCAGCCACAAGTTGCAATAATTGCAGCGCTGTCTTTGAGTTTTCAGGACACACTCACAGAAGAGAAGGTGGGACTCACATTTCCGACTATCCCATTGGTCACGTTGCTTGTCTGTTGAAATTTTTTCAATAACTCCCGAATTGTTTTCTCAATTGAGCCTTTTGTGATTTGAAACCACATTTCAAAACTTCTTATGGGCTGTGATTTAATCGGTAGTACGCCAATACAATAAACACACATTCCTCAACGGAATACATTACTTTCGGATTTTCTTTCACTATACGCTAATAGCAATTAAATTTCAAAAGGAGAATCGTTCTCTGCAACTGAGATCTCTTTGTAGGAATTTGTAATGCCACTTTCAGCAGCATCTATCAGCACAACAGCACAATGTGTAACTACAATTTTGAAGTTTTTGCATCTGATTCTTACAGTTTTTTTTTTTAATAAACGTACCACTGGTTTCATACTGGTACTCCAACACAATAAACATAAGTTCTTCCACAGAATACATTATTTCCGATTTTTCTGTCACCATGCACTAATAGCAATTATATTTCAAAGGAGAATCGGCTTTGGCATCTGGGCTCTTTTTCTAGGGATCTATAATATCACCATCAGCGCCATCTATTGGCGCAATGTGTAACTACACTTTTGAGGTTTTTGTATATGATTCTTACGTTTTTTTTTTTAATAAACATACTACTGGTTTCATTTATGACTATTTGCGAGTTATTTATTTTCAAAGTTAGGAGCCTTTCACGAAACATCCTGTATAAATATATCGTATAACACATGATTTTGTGAAAAATGTATATAAAATCAGGCAGAATTTGTTTCTTTTTACAAAAATATGGATATGCTAAGAAAATTTTCGGTTTGTTCATTTTTATTTGGTAGTCTATAAATCTAAACTGGAGACATTTTGTGCCATGAAATGAGAAGATAATATGGCTACATACGTAAGTACAAGTTCAATAGCAAATTGCATTGAAAAAAAATTAATGATTTTTCCTCACAAAAGTTTTATTCAATAGTTACCTTTAAAAAGCATTGCATTATAGCTTAGAGTTATCAGTTATGAGAATTGAAATTGAATGAAAATATCAAAAGAATCTGCCTCGGATATCACACAGCTAATTTACATTGTAAAAGTAAATGGAAAAATATTCATTCTGTCGTTCTTTTCCTTATAATTGATGTATAAATTTTTAATATGTATAACGACGTATCTACTTTACTATTAAATCGTTTATATTAAATTGTTATTTTACTATTAAATTGTTGAATATTAAGTTTTACACGAAATATTTACTTTGTTTATTAAATTTCAAAATAATTTAGTTTTTAGTAGTTATTTTTCTATTATTGACACAGTGTATCTTGTTAAAATATAAATGATAATTAGATGTTTAATTTACTTCTGCAATAAATAGGCTATTTAACAAAGTTTTTATGAAACAACTATAAAAATTCTATAAAATATCCAATTCTTTAAATGATCAAAATAAAATTATCTTTAAAATGTTAATAATGTGAAGTATTACATACTTATTGTAGTACTATATACTTATCCATGGTAAAAGCAAAATAATTCTTCCGCGATTACAGAAAACCACATAATTCAAAAATTTAGCTAATCATTAAGCTGATTAATATAGCAAATTATATTCTTAAGAAAATTAATGTGCTCTTGTATTGCCTTGTAACTTTGAGATTTATGCTCGCTAATGCTGCTTTATCTCAATTTATCCAAACGTTGTTAAAATATTAGATGTAAAAGAATTGAACAAGGGTGAAAATTAGACATTTATACTCTACCACAACTCAAAATTCTTGATTCCAATGACATCTTATAAAATACAGATACTTATTAATTTTTTATACGAAATTACATTTTTAAAGAACTGACGTGCAAAAGTAAAAATGCCATAATAATTGCAAATTGAAAGGCAAATTATATTGCAAGAGAAAATATTAGAAATTATAATATTTTGTTCTGTAATTCCGATTGGCAAACAGCAATTTAGAACTTATAACACAGCAGTAAAGTTATTAAATTACTATGTATTGTAGTGTTATGGGTTGTACAGGTAGTTGGATTGGGTTGAGACTTGAGACACAGGTTTGAGAACTCACAGCTTTATTTACACCCCACACGTACAATTAAAGGCAGATAATATTTAACACATTTAAACACATATTTGATAAAAAAAAAAAAATTCGTGGAAGGATTCCATTTCTATGTCGAAAACCCGATACTCGGCTACGCGCAGATGCGGAAAAAAAAAATTTCTCCCTGGGTGTAGGCCAACTAATGCGCCGGAGGGTGCTAAATATATTTTATGTTGGGATGAGAGGCTATAAATTAACCTTTCTCAGCTGGAGTGCAGGTTGCACTGTACTTCCTCTCGAATGAGAGTCTCGAGGCCGGCTGACCATTTCTCCTGAACGCCAAAGGGGGGGCTGTTGCCAATGTGTAGGAGGAAGCACGATTACAGTATCACTTTATTCAATAAATTATTCAACGAATCTGTCATATATTATTGTTGTCAAAAAAATCACTGAGAAAAATGTTTTAGGAAAAAAAAGATTGTTATAAAGCATTTGTTCTTCTAGATGTCATTCAATTTTTCAAGTAAATCAAGCATCATCATGATGGAATATGTGGATGAAATATTTGGCGGGAAATAGGTGACACGATAAAACGTATTAAAAAAAAACGATGTAAAACTGAAGTAAACTAAATTTATAAATTATAAATATTTAAATTTAAAATATCAATAAACATAAAATTACCTTAGAAATATTTAATACTGATCTGTATACGAATGATTTATTGAAACAAAAACACATGAAAAACTTATGGCTAATTCTTAAGTATTGCTTCATTCAATTTAGAAATTTTAGAAGTAAATCAAACTGTGTTTGTAGTTTTAGTGCAAAATACTTCTTAAATAACTATCATAAAATTTTATTTAATTACACATATTGCTTATCTAATAAAAACAAAAAATCTCTATTTTTAAAAAAAAATAAGCATTTTAAAACATATTGTCTATCTACTTGGGAACAATATAATTGCATAAAAATATGCATAGTTTCAGTGAAATGAAGAGGTGATACATAAACCTAGAAGCCTATTTAATCTTGCAAATCATAATCATTCATCCCCATTGTCTTGGAAGCGACTTGAAAGGCCTGACCAGATGTATTTGTGATGTTCGAATGTCGTTGATAACTAAAGCGAGCGATAGTATTATCAAGCCCGCACCACATGCTCCCCAAGCACCGTTCTCAAACACTACGACTGCACTTGCTGAGCGATAAACTGCTTGTTCAAAGGTAAGAGTGAAAAATACAACACAGATACCTCCGACGATGAGAAAAGAAAAGCCAGGTGCCGCATCGGTTTTTGGCTGAATCGACCATCAGGGAACCTTAGTCCAAAACACTGCTAGAGTTACCTGAAAAACATTTTAAATTGCCCAATTTAATTACTTTAATATAAAACTATGTTTTTTAACTATATAAAAACTTCGAATTCTGATAATGTATCAGAAATATAACTTTAAATATTTCCCGCAACAATAAATTCTAATTATTTGTTAAACAAGATATAAACATGACACAGTTGTCTGCTAAAAAGTAGGGTATCTATCTGTAGGCAAGTAAGGTATGCTATCTGTAGGCTCTGAAAATGGTTTAAAGAGTTAGATAAAGGGTATATATTCAGCCGATATCTCTATTGTGGTATTACTTATAAATTGTAATGATATTCAAGACTAAACGAAGAGATGTCGTATTATTCTGGCCTGTTAAAAACTGACCTAAAACAAGATCTCTAAATAATGATACCAGGCCCAAAATTTCAGAGATTTATCGGTGAATACTAGAAGAACAGGAATAAAGAATCAGATGTCTCCATATAACAAAACCTAAGTAGCTGTCTAACATACTACATAAAACAGGAATCCAGCAATCTTGTGCCAATTATTAGTATAAACGTTGTCATGCTATAAATAGAACTGAAAAGACGATGGTGTGTTATTCGGTTAATTATAACAACCAGATACCTCTTTTGGTAGCAAATATCTCTCAGATATCTCTTTGCCGATATCTCTTCTGTGGTATTAATTACAAATTGTGAGGATATTCAAAATCAATTGAAGTGATGCTGTATTGTTCTGCCCTGTTAAAAACTAGCCTCAGACAAGATCTAGAAATAAGGATACTAGGCCCCAAAATTTCAGAGATGTATAGGTAATAAGGGGAATAGGGAAATAGAGCCTGATCTCTTCGTATAACATAACCTAGGTGACTGTCTAACATTCTGCATAAGACTGGAATCCAGCAATCTTACGTCAATTATTATAATGAATGTTGTCCAAATATCACTCCTGGCGTATTAATTACAAATTGTGATGATAACCAAGACCAATCGAAGTGATGTCATATTGTTCTGTTCTGTTAAAAACTGATCTTAGGCAAGATTAGGAAATAAGGATACCAGCCCCAAAATTTCCGATATGTATCTGTGAATACATTCAATACCAGGATAATGAGGAAATAGAATCTCTATATACCCAAACCTGGGTGATTGTCTAACCTGCTGCATAAAGCAGGAATCTAGCAATCTTGCTTATTTCGCAAAATTTTCCTTGTGGTTTCTTTCAATTGCTTCCTAAACAAACAAAATGGCCGGTGCTGTTACAAAATACCGCAATTTTGGCGATTCTATATGGCGCGGAAAATAAACTTGGAGAAGTCGGAACCCTATAAAGTATAGAATCCCCACAAGATATATCAAATTCAATATCGACAGGAATATAAAAAAATTTAATACTTCTAGAACTTTATGAAGAAGCAATTGTCCTCTACCAAATTCAGACAGACAAATCTATTAAGTGATGATTAAATTTACTTTTATAAACTTTAACTAATGCTTAGACACTATTTTGAGGATATTGAAACGATAAACTATTTATATTTTGGGAAGCCCTGCAATTAAAAATGAACTGCATGGCACTGACTTTGTATTAACCCATCGTTATATTTATCAACACATATTTCATGTCACTTTTAATACACATGTAAATAAAATCACTTAAAAATCAGCATTTATTTTGAAAAAAATTTTTGAAATAAAAATTTCTCGTGTTGCACGAGGAGATTAATCTGTTTAAAATAATAACTTATAATTTTATTTATTTTGTATTTTATAGTTTCACTTTTCGGAGACGCTACGGCCCTCTAACTAGGACAACATTATGTTTTCACATGATAAAAAAATTCATTTAATTTAAATATAATATTAATAATTATTTATAAACTAATTATATATTCAAATCAGTTGAACGGAATATTCCAATTTTCCTTATGATACTAATATACACTTTTATATTTGTAATCATACCAACAAATTTATAATTGAATTATCTTAAATTTAATTACAATTTATTGATTTAATAATTGTGCATTGAAGATAATACTAAATAATAATAAAGTAATACTTACATCAACCAATCTTTAAATAAATCCAAAGGCTTTTTATATCAAGCAAACAGTCAGTAGAGTTAATCCTTCAGGTATGAGAACTTCACTCTAAGGCTTGTTTCTTAGCTGCCCGGCTACAGTGCATTTGATTATTGTGGTGTTTCATATAAAATTCATTCCAGTATAAATCATGAGAATCAGCTCTCTCTCTCTCTCTCTCTCTGTCTCACTCTGTGCTATTATTTCTTCGCGATTGTTGACTGTATATGCAGATGGCTACAGAGTTAGGAAGGTGACACTTGTATTAAAACATCTTTTCTCACTTTTTTGAATATTATTTGTAGGGTTAATGTGACATAGCCTTGCAGTTGACAGTTTATTGCTTATTTATTTATAAGTCTGAGATTTCCACATGAAAGTTCTTTGAAAATAATTCAGAAATAAAAAATGAGATATGAGTTTGGTGAATATTAAGCAAATAATTTTTGGTGCATCATTAGATTTGTATAATCTTTCGCATCAATTGGTGATTGTAGAGTAGTATCAAATAATACCTATAAATAAAGGATTAAGGATTTTTATTTCAAATGTTGCTGTAATTTTATACAGCTTTTGAAAATTTTATGGTTTGGACTTTCATTAATTCATTTCAAATAAAATTGATGCAAAATATTGAAATAATGAAAGCAATTATTAAATATTGTTATTAAATACATTATATTGAATATTATTATTTAATATAATACATTATCAATATATTTAGATTCATATTTTGTAATATTATGAAGAATTATCAATAAAATTTTCTGAAAAGTGAGAAATTTCAAATTAAAAATTGAAACAATAAATATTTATTCAGCATAAACAATGATGTTTACATAAACATTACATATGTTTACTCAAATTCCCAAAAGAAAAGCCGTCTGTTTTCTATAAAAAAAAAAATTAGACCACCATTATTGTACCAGACAGATAAAAAATTCTCTAATAAATCAAAAGTGAGAAATTTTCAACGTTTTTTAATTGCCAATCATATTTTAATAAACTAAATTTTTGTATACTTAATTTGTATATGATACTGATGCTTCCGTTATCATATATCATTCCGTCGTTCATCATATTAATAATAAAAATATTATTTATATGATGAAATATTAATGCCAATGGAAAAAATATTGAATAAATTGGTTTTTAAAATAAGATTTGTTTTATATGTTTGTTTTGGCAATATTAAAATATAATGTCACATTCCTTAGTTTCAAAATTCATATCCTGATTAAGCGCGTATTAAAATAATTGAAAATATTATAAATATATATTAATTTTTAGTAAATATCACGGAACAATATTACATAAGTACATTGTATAATTTATTTATATAAATTCAATTTCGGTTTTTTAAAAAAAAAATTTGATCTATATTTAAATCTTCAAAATTTTATGAATAGTATTTAAATAATGGAAAAAAAAATTATAAATTTAAAATAAAATAAAAAAAAAAAAATTTAATTTAAATTATGATTTTTACAAATTTTTAAATATTTTTATTTTAGATAAATATTTTTCTCATAAAACAAAGTCATTCAACTCTTTTTTATTTAATTATTTTAACATTAATTTATTTAAATTAAATTTATTTAATTATTTTTTTAATTTTATTCAGATATTATAAATTAACACACTAATTCAATTTTGATTATTATTCAGTATTGACTTCAGTTTAAAAGCATAATATTTTTTTATCTGAAGTGTACATAAAGCATTTTTCTTTTGTGATTTTGACCTGGAAAACATATTTTCACAGCCACTTCATAACTAAAAACATTATAGATATGTATTAACTTTTAATAAATGTCACCGAATAAAATTACATACATACATTTTATAACTTATTTATATAAACTCAACTTCAATTTTCTAGATATAATGAGATGTATATTTAAATCTTTGAAATATTATAAATAATATTTAAATATTGGAAGTTTTGGAAATAAGAGTTATTATTTAAAATAAATATTTTTCTCATAAAATAAAGTTATTTAACTGTTAATTTATTTGATTTATTTAATTATTATTTAATTTTATTAATGTATTGTAAATTAACGCATCAAGTCAATACTGATTATAGTTCAGTATCGACTTCAGTTAAAAACGATATTTTTATCTGAAATGTACAGGAAGCATCTTTTCCCAAGTAATTTTGAACTGGAAAACACATTTTCAGATCCACTTCACAACTGAATATCTTATAAATATATATTAATTTTTAATAAATGTCACCGAACAAAATTACATAACTACGTTGTATAACTTATTTACATAAATTCAACTCCGGCCTTCTAAATATAATAAGACTTGAAAAAATAATAAATATAATGTATAATAAGTATAATATAAATAAATATAATAATAAATATAATAAATCTTTGGAATTTTATGAATAGTATTTAATTTTTTTTAAGTTTTAAAAAATTAACAGAGTTCTTATTTAAACTGAATATTTTTCTCATAAATTAAAGTTATTTAACTGTTAATTTATTTAATTATTTTTTAATTTTATTAATTTATTATAAATTAACACACTAAGTCAATACTGATTACAATACAATATCGATTTCAGTTTAAAAAACATAATATATATTTTTTTATCTGAAGTGTGCATAGTTCATCTTTTCCCACG
Source organism: Caerostris extrusa (assembly GCA_021605095.1). Lineage (NCBI taxonomy): Eukaryota > Metazoa > Arthropoda > Arachnida > Araneae > Araneidae > Caerostris > Caerostris extrusa. The sequence continues at coordinate 46,619 of BPLR01018399.1, read as the reverse complement.
TGATTTTGACCTGGAAAACACATTTTCACAACCACTTCACATAATCACTCGTTTGTTTACATAATCCTAGATCATGTCCTGAGCACGAAAAGCGAAAATAATCGCATGTCCTGTTCCCATAATCAAGTGTCTCCCGTAGGACAAAAATTCAATAAAATAAAAAAAAAAATAAAAAATAAATGTCTCCCGCACAGAAATCTCTTATCGTCCCAATAAAAAAAGAAAGAAAAAAAATAATAGATAGTGTGACAAAAAATTCATCAGCTGCAATCCTTCGATAGTCCTGATCACTCTTTTCTGACGAAAATCGAAAGCTTTAAGCGGCCAGTTGTTGTATCATGTTCCTTTGTATTCTAGTCTTCGCATTTGCCATCTTTGCTGAGTCCCAGTCGCAATGTCCAAACTTCATTCCATTGCAGCCCTGTTCGTGCAACACAGTGAAAGATAAGTCTGGAAAAGAATTTTCCACAATAACCTGCACTGAGTTACATTCTGAAGATGTTTTGCAAAGCGTTCTTGTTGCTTGCAAGCAGTTTTCAATATATGAATTGGAATTGATCGACTCTTCTTTTATGTACTTGCCACACGATTCTTTTGTGGGCACTACGATCGAGGTCAGTATGCTCGTTTACATTTACAATAACTATTAACTCGCATTTTTTATTTTTCCTTCGCGTTATGGTCATCTTTGAAGATTGTTCATTATATTACAACATCTGGTCATCTTTGAAGATGTTGTAATGTAATATTTTAATTATATTACAACATCTGGTCATCGTTGATGAGGTTATAATGTAATATTGTCATTGTATTACAACATGTCATCTTTGAAGATTGTGTAATATAATATTTTCATTGTAACACAACATCTGGTCATCTATGAAGGCGTTGCAATATAATATGGTCATTGTATTACAACATCTGGTCATCTTTGAAAATGATGCAATATAATATTTTCATTATACAAAACCTCTGATAATCTTTGAAGGCGTTGTAATATAATATTTTCATTATAGTGTAACATCTGGCCATCTTTGAAGATGTCATAATGTAATATTTTTCATTATATTACAACATCTGGTCATTTTTGACGATATTGTAATATAATATTTTTTATTTATTTACAACATCTTCTCATCTTTGAAGATGTAATATAGTATTTTTCTTTATATTACAACATCTGGTCTTCTTTGAAGATGTTATAATATAATATTTTGATTATATTACAATATTTGGTCATTTCTGAAGTGGTTATAATGTAATATTTTCCTTATATTACAACATCTGATAATCTGATTTTGAAGATGTTGTAATATAATATTTTCATTATATTGCAACATCTGGTTATTTTTGAAGTTGTTTTAATATAATATTTTCATTATATTACAACATCTGGTCATTTTTGAAGATGTTGTAATGTAATATTTTCATTATGTTACAACATCTTGTCATCTTTGAAGATGTTGTAATGTAATATTTTCATTAAGTTGCAACAACTGGTCATCTATGAAGATTTTATAATGTAATATTTTCTTTATATTACAACAACTGGTCATCTTTGAAGATGTTGTAATACAATATTTTCATTATATTACAACAACTGGTCATCTATGAAGATGTTTTGATTTTTAATTTCCAAGAGATTTTTATTTCAATTTAATTAACATATTTTAAAAAATTAATTTAGATCTAGCAAGATTATATAGATAAAGATTATATAGATAAAATGTTTGTAAAAAACCATTTCGCATCATTTTGGGAAAATTATTTTATATTTATATTTAGTATCATTTGATAACAGTTTTTATAGTTTTTAAAAACTAATTAACTATAGTTTATAGTTTTTAAAACTAAAACTTTGTTTATTTTCCATAAAAATAAATAAAATTTATATATTGCTTTAAAATAAAAAAGTACCAAAAATTATATACACAGAATCATGAAAAAAATAATTTTAGATTTTTATACATTTAATTTTTAATTAATTTTAATTTTAATAATTTTAATTTCGTTAGATTTTTAAATATCTATTCTACTCATTTACTCATATTTAAATATTATTTTCATACTAGCAAATTTGTGTGGAATTCCTTAAAAATTATAAATCAGGTACAAATGTATAAAAAATTTATGAATGTTTTTTTTTCCCGGTTTTTTATATATATATATATCTTTCAGTTTTGTACGAAATGTGCAATCTTGAAATTATTTTTTTTATTTATCTTCCACGTCATTTTATGAAGTTTCCATTTTTATCATCCAAAAGCTTCAGATTAAATTATCATTATGTTCATTATCAATTTTGCAAAGTACTCATCTTTTTGTGAATGTCTCAAATCGAAACTGATAAACAGGGTGTTCGATTATGCTTTTTGTCATTAGTGTTGTACAACCTTATGAAAAATATTTTTAGTTTAAGAGTCAAGGTCAAAAGTGTTCTATACACTATAATTTATTAATTACAAAGAATTGTGATTGCTCTCATTCTATAATATTTACTTTATTTGCTGCAGATTAGTTTATGTAAACAAAACAATAGAAAAATATATAAATGGATATGATATAAAATATTTTATTTTAAAATACTTTTATTAATACATGTATATAAAATACACTTATTACATATATTTTAAAAATTTTCAAATACATACATTTATTATATACATTTTATTTTTACTTATATATATATATATATATAAGTATATATATGTATGTATGCATTTAATTTTTAATGAATTTGATTGGAACAGAATTCTTAAAAATAATAGTGATCATAATGAACTATTGATTTGTAACGATTGCAACTATTACTATTACAACAAACTTAGTTTAAAAGTATTTTAAAGAAATAAAGAATATATAGATTCTAAGATGGAGTCGAAAAACATTTTTGATGTAATTTTTGCTAAATTTGCCATCTACTCAAGGAATTGTATAAGGAATAAATATTCATCACTACTCCAATCTTTAACATACATTACTTTGCAAACACCAGTCTAATTAACAAATATATTTTCTAAGTATGTAGAGGAGTTAATTACATTTAACTTTCCAAATCTTCATAAAATTTCTCATAACATTTATCCAATAGAGCTGATATTAAAATAGAAGCATCCTTTAATCTCATCAACTTAATATATTAATGTACATAGCTCCACATAAATTCTTATTTTTGACAAAAACATTGAATTCTATTTCAGTTTCAATAGACTTACTCCTTGGAAATCCAACATCATCATTAAAATGCATCTTAAACTCGTCATTAATAAACTTTAGAATTAATTCAGTTGTAATAATACTATTTTTAACACAACATAAAAACCCAGCATGGGACATCTTCAAGGCTTGTTCATCATTGCATTTTTAATTTGTAATTTTCCTAGTCTTTTATATTTGAGAGCCTTTTTTTCATAATCCTATTCCTTAAATCCTCCGTGCTTTGAAACTTCCTACAATTATTTTATATTATTACTAAAAAATTAATTTTATTAGATATTAAAATTATAATTAATTTCTTATGGCCTTTTGCCGATTTCTTGGATGACATGTCTAACCCTGATTTTGCATGCAAGCCTAATTTAATTTTTGACCTTTCACTGCAGTTTTTGGCCTTAAGAAATTATTTATTTAATTACTTAAAACTACTTACAGTTTTTGGCCTAGTCTTTGATGTTTAGGTATTTTTAAAGATTTTCAGTTTCATCCCTTAAATTCATACACACTTTAGGTCTTGAATAAATTGATTTTTAATTTTTATTTATATATATATATAGTACAAGTTAGGCTGGATATACGTGTGATCTTGATTCAGTGTTGTTTCAGGGTAGAACTGAATTATTTCTTGAAATCATAATGAAGCTTTTAATTGTCATATTTATTAAAATATTTATGTTGGGCAATGACCCAACTGCGATACATAGCACACTTATATAACAAATAATTACGAAATCATCTTAAAAGCCGGTTCATTTTGAGCATCTTTGTACCCTCCGTACTGCCTGGAAACTCAATTCTACTTTGTAACTCCTTTTCTTTTCTTACCCTCTCCCATTATCGGCTCCAAAGTCTAATGGACGAAAAAAACGTGCTAAGTCCAAAAATCTAACATAAGTTTCAACCCATCCTTGAAAAGAACGTGCAAAATCCAAAATCTAACGTAAAGGACAATCTCTTCGTGTCCTCCTCCTTAAAAGGAGGATCTATCAACTTTGAGTTCAAGGTTATAGCTTTTTGTGGGAATGCATGGTGGGGCCTTTATAGCTTTTTAGATGCAACTTTTCTCAGCAGTGACCTTCAGACGTTGTGCAGTGATGGTAGTAAAAGATGTTTTCGTAATGCATTCTTTCAGTGCAATGGCAACTATTCTAGAAAAAAAGGGTGTTCAGTGAACAAACCATTTATCATAAAAATCCACCTTCTGCAATTAACTTAAAAATGGTGGTACAAACATTTTAAAGAAATTAGAAATGTGTAAATAAAACAGCTGTGAAGGCGACCAAAAATAAACTATGGAGATATTAAATTCATCTATTCATATATCAGTATCTAGCCCCGAAAAGATTAATAGCTGGATGTAGTTTGAGGTTAGAATTCCTACGATTTACAACGTTTTTACACAAGTGTTTTTATTTGAGTAAGTATACAATTCAATGGTGACATGAAATGAAAACCAAGTTGCATTCTGCAATGAAAATGCTTACTAAAAATTGAATGCAATAATATTTATTTGAAAGGTGTTTTGTTTACCGACGAAACAGAAACCCATAGAATGTTGGAGCTCATATATATAATTATTATCCTTGGGGCTCTGAACAACCAAATGAAATTGTTGGATTAATGCATGCCCAGTAATAGTACTCAATTTTTTTGTGGAATTCACAACAACATGAAATATAAACTAGATTTCTGAAACATTACTTTATCCTGCAAATAGAAGAAATTAAACTCCAAAATAATACCTATGTCATTTTTTAACATAATGTTGCACCTTTTCATAACAATCAAGATGCAGGACACTCTGTCTATCGTCAGTTCCACACCGAATAGCAGCTCAGATCTATGACCCTGAAAAAGCCTGATTTGTATCATATTTGTGAGTTTATCTTAAGAACATTACAGGCAGCAAAAAATTACTGAACCTCCAATTTACAAGAGCATATTGTCTCTGCTAATGCAGCACTGACACAGAACATGATCCATCGCATCTGGGTAGAGATGTGATGTGTGTGTAAAAGTGTTTTTCATATTGAAACTTACTAAGATAAAATTCACTGAGTACACTAGAATAAGACTATTGAAATTTACTGAATATTACATTGACAAAATGTTAATTTATTTTAAATATTTCATTACAAATGAATTTTTTATTATTATTTTTAAATTTGAATTAGATTTTTTTCTTTAATTTTTAAATTTAATCCAACCTTTTTCAATGACTATATTATATATATATATATATATATATATATATATATGGCGTAATTAAAAACCAATAATTTAAATTTTTTTCTACTAGCAAGTTATAAGAGTTAGTAAAAAATTAAATTAGATTTTTCTAATCTAAAAAGAATTTAGTATTAGCTAAAGAATTAGATTTTTAGCATCCGTCAAAAAAAAATTTAATTTTAATAAATATATGTGCTTATTTATATGAATTTAAAAAATTATCGTTCACTTACTCACAAGAAGAATGTCATTAAAAAATATATTTTCTGAATGTGGTTGCGACAAAAAAAAAAAATTAAAAATATGTATAATTGTATATAAAAATAAAAATATTATTTCAATAATTTTAATTATTTCCGTTGTTCCGTTGTTTTGTTAACTTTTTCCGTATTAGTTGTTTACTAGTGTTTTCCATAAAATCTCACAAAGATTTCTTGCATTTTTCTCAATATTTATCGCAAGAAGACGATAAAAAATCTAGTTAGTAAAAAAAGACTGTAAATTTGGATATGAGCCCTTTCTGAACCCTGAAGCTAATTGAATTGTGCGAAAATATCAACGTGTGTAGTATTCATTAGATGTTGAATAGATTATTTCTGATTCCGAAATAGAAAACTTAAGTCAAAAGTTAATTAACCGTGTTAATTAATTATATTCATCATCTTCTTTTGTACTATTACATTTTTGTACCTTTGCAGTTCCCTTTAAGCCATCTCCAGGTATACCACTTTTGTTTAGATCTTAATATTTTTGAAAGTTGCTAAGGGTATCTCATTTTTTTTTTTTAATCAGAGCGATTGTACATATAAAAATTATAAAATATTTTTAATCTTTTCACCAAATGTTAAGCAAATATGGCACATAATATTAACAAAGCATCAATTATACCAATTACGTCAATATACATTTATGAACTAATGAATTTGATTTACGACATTTAACATTAGTTTTTCTAATATATGATGAAGTAGGATGGATGCTAAACTTTCGGATGAAATCGAAATACAAGAGCTGGACAAGCTAATTATGTGAATTGCATATAAAAAATTTTAATGTTTGTATGTTATGTTTTTTATTAACATAGATATATAACATAAAATGTTAATAAATTTACCTATAGTAATTTCTTCATAAACCTGGTTAAAAAATAATGCAGTCGTCAATACTTATGTACTTATTGCAAAATAATAATTATTATCATTTGCAAAACAAATTAACAATTTTAAATATAATGGTTTCAAGAAAATTGCTTTACCTTCATATTTTGCTTATTTCATAACTTCATATTTAACCTTCATTAGCAAAAGAACTGGACACTTTAATGTATTTCCCGGTTAACCTCAATATTACTTCACAAAAAATTTTATGTATTAATAGCTGCCCTTATTTCCTGTTGGTTAAATCTTTCTCATTCATTGAAAATGGGTCATTTATGAAGCACTCAACATAATCGTTCAGACAAAGAAAATAATGCAATTAGAAAACACTTTTGAGGATTGTATATTAGCTGTAAACAGAATTTGAAACCATTTAAAAACTTTCATAGAGTAGAAAGGTTTATTCTCACTTCTTACAGCAACATAATTTGTTAGTTATGCAAGAAAAATTGTCAATCAAACAGTAGATTAAAGCAAAGTAATTTTGGGCTTTTTTTTTCTTATGAAATTTAGTTTAATTTCATTCCTAAACACGTTTAGTCTATCAGATGGAAACACTATATTAATACAATATGTAATGGTAATCAATAAACTTAAGTTAATTTATAATTTAATTCAAAGCATTGCTTTATGGATAAAAATTAATTTTAGAATATTTTGGAGGAATTTTTGAAATTCAATGTTATGTTACTTAAGAAGACATTTTTAAAATAAGTTTTAGAGCTGCAACTGACAATAAATCGGCTGATAGTTTTTTTTTTTTTTCATAAAAATTAGCATAAAATATATAAAATATACATAAGTATTGGTATTAATTAACTATAAAACCGTTGTTATAAACTGATAATAGAATTATATCTATTTATAAAGATTTATTGATGTAAAAATGATTATAAATATTTATTTTTTCTCTCTAACGTTTATTTGATTTCTAGACATTTAAAATTTTCTAGATTTTTAGACATTTTAAAATAACTTTTAGAGCTGAAATGGCCAATAATTGGCCTGATAGTGGGTTTTGGAGTAGTAAAAACTAATATGAAATATTTAAAATATAAATAAAATATGGGCATTAATTAAGCATAAAACTAACGTTAAATTAATAATAGAAATATATTTAATTATAAAAATCATCGATGCAAAAAAAAAATGCTTTCTAATTTTATTTCTTTAGATATTTAAAATTTTATTTCTAGACATTTTAAAATAACTTTTAGAGCTGCAATGACGAATAATTAAACTGATAGTTGTTTTTTAGCAAAATTTAATATAAAATATTTAAAATATAAATCAAGTATAAGTATAAAACCAATGTTATAAACTGATAATATAAATTATTTCTATTTTTATAAAATTTATTGATGTAAAAAATGCTTTTAAATATATATATTTTTTTTTTTTTTTTTTTGTCTAACGTTTATTTGAATAAACATGTATACTTGTTTAGTTTTGGACATAATTATCGAAATGCTGTTATAAAAAAAAAATTTAAGTCCATTTTGTATCTAGGCGAAATTTTAAGTTATTTCTATAAACAATTCATTAACTCTTAAGCATTTAATGAAACAAATATCCATCTCTGTTTCTTTGTATGTCTTTCTAAGTCTTTGTGGCTCAAGGTCAAGGACAAAAAGTAGCTGCATTTTTTTATCCTTTATCACGATTCGTCGATTTTCTCACGGTTCATGGACTTGGTCTAGAAGTTGCTATCGATCAAATGGGATAAGAAACAACAATAACCTATACATTAGTCTTTATATGCCGTTAAAATAATGCTAACAATAAACATATCTCTTTTATAGAGCTAACATTTTTTTTACTGATGCTGAAAACAACCAGATTCAAAATGTGAAAATAGGTTTATTACAACTAGATTTAAAAACACTATTATTTCAAAACTTGACTTGAAATGAAATGGATAGTTCCATATAGAGTTATAAGTTCTATATATATAGTCTATATAAGTTATAAGTTCCATATAGATGGCAAGACTTAAAAATCTATTACTTACAATTTTGAAATCATAATTTATGCTTGGTATTCTACATTTGAAGTGTTTTTAAGTAAAATCTTTCTATAGTACCTTTTACTGTTTTTTTTTAGGTTCTGAGCATTCGAAACTCTGCTATATATTCCCTCAGTGATTCAAATGTTGCTTTTGAGGGCTTGAACAACCAGCTGCACCTGATCGAAGTCATCAACTGCAGTTACACCAGCAGCTGGGACTGGAGTCAGTTATCCAAACTGAATCGCCTCTTGGAAATTCATGTCAGTGAGTCAGAACTCATAAGCATCACTGATGGCCTGTCCACTTTACAACACATAGACATAGAAGCTTTCATTTTCCACTGGAACCACATAGAAATGTTGGAGGACAATGTCTTTGCGCCTTTCGTATACCTTAAAAGATTAGCGTTGGACAACAATCAAATAAAAGAGGTGAAGAGATCCATGTTTCCAAACCCAGCAAAGAAACTCAAAATTTTAGGGATTAAGGTTTGTTTAATATTTTCTTTCTTTATAAATATTTTTTATCAGATATGTATTGTAAATTACTTTTCCCCCTACACTTCCATCTATGCTATTGTCTAACACAAGGGTTTCCAAACTTTTTAGCCTGAGGACTATAATGACTCCCACACTAAGTCCCAAGGGACAAGACCTAGTTAGCTAATCATACCAACATACTATAATTTTGATTTACGCATAAATTTTCGTTATGTAACTATCCGGAAAGGAATAATATGAATCTTTTTGAAACACAGGTGGACATATCAGCAATAAAGTAAACACAGAACAAGGTTTGGTTTGTCTCTCTACAGTCATTTTGTGCACAGTTTAGGCTAATTAGACAGGACCTACCGTTTAACGTGGATTCCAAACCACTAAAAACATCCATACCACCGCCAAGATTACGGAACAAGGAGCAGTAATCCGTGTAGTTTCCGTGTGGCTCATTCAATGGCGAAACATGGAAAACCATTTACATATGACGAATTAATCAAGGATTGCATGATTACAGAAGCAGAAGAAATATGTCCACAAAAAGCGAATTTATTCAAAAAAAAATATGTTTGTCAGAAAAAAATTGTAGAAAGAAGAGTAGATGACATTGCAAAAACATAACTGAATTGTGTGACAAAAATTGACACTTACCTAGAGTGATTCTCTTTGGTCCTGAATGAATCAAGAGTTGTTTTAGACACTGCTCAGGTGTTACTTTTTATCGAGGAATAGATAAAAATAATGAAAGCTTTTCGGACATTCATAGCATTCATGGCACGACCACCGGAGAAAATATTTTTAAAGGAGTTGAAAATGTTGTTCAAACCATTAAAGTTACTATGATATTTGAATAGATGTATTGACTAGATGTATATATAAATGTATTGAATATTGACTAGATGTATGAATAACATCTAGAAGACTGAGACAGTATTTTCTCGGATGTGGCAAAGGCGAAAAAATATGAGAATTACGGTTCTAAATAATGGCTGTGCTTTTTTGTACACTACAATCATTTCATCGGTTCAGATATTTAAACAAACATCTCATATTTCGAAATCACTCAGTAGGTAGGCAGCCTTGGCCTACCATGCGGTTATTATGACACTGAAGAAGAACATTATTTAAAACCTTTTTAGTTTTTACTATCTTTTGACTTTATATAAACCTTCTTTATTAACGATTATTCTTTTTTTTTCAGTTATAATCAATTGCAAGATCTGCCAGCCGATTTATTCACCAACATGCCCGAACTAAAATCTCTCTACTTAACAGGAAATCCAATAAGCACTATTAGTGAAAATGTTTTTAAACCTGTATGGGATCAATTGCATCTTATTCTTTTTTACGGTGAGTCATAATCATTTGAGTAATAATTATGTTTATTATTGATCTTTTAAATTAACCATACAATAAATTTTACATAAAATTAGATTAAAAATTGTAAACTACATATTTAACATCATATATTTAAAATATTTATATTTTATCATTTTCTATGATAGAATATTAATATAAATATTTAGGAAGATATGAAACGTGATGTCTTAATTTTTTATAATAATGTTAAATTTAAAAATCTAATTATTTATTGCTATTAGTTAATTATTATTTATTGCTATTAATATTTATTGCTATTATTATTATTTGCTTTTATGTTGTACCCATTATATTGTGCACCTTTATCACACTATCTTAATGCATTGTTTTGTCAAATTCTACAATTCTTAACTTCCAAAGTTTTGCTTTTGTTTTGCTAATAAAGATTTCCTCATTCGATTGATTTGATTTAGCAAGAGTCTTCATTTTTTAAAAACATTTTTTAAGCTTATGATTTATTTCTTTTTCGCCGTAAAAATAATTAAGTATAAAAATTTTACTTTTTTTTTTTCTTTATCGTGTGTGTACATGATGTTGTCCTGGTTAGGAATCTGTGACGTTATCAAAAAATGCACCGGGAAAATAAAATTCCCTTGTTGTACGTTGGCAAAAATAGCCGAATAGCAACAATGCATAACCGAACAATATATAGAGTAAAATTTAGGGCCGAATATGCTTGAGGTCTAGATTCAGCGTTGAATATAGATTTTTCATATAGAAATCGAATTATTTCTTAAAATAATTACGCGATGTTTAGCTGCCATGTTTATTAAAATTTGCAAAGACAGCACTACATAACTGCAATATATAATACACAAAACTCAATCATATAACAAATATTCACAAGATCATCTAAAAAAGCATGTTCATTAAAGATTTTTATACTCTCCGTACTGCCAGGAACTTTCATTCGACTCTTGTACTCTCCGTACTGCCTGGAACTTTCATTCGATTCTTGTACTCTGTACTCCTGATATTCTCCCTGATATTCTTCTCTCGACTACTATACCCTGACTAGAACTCTTCTCTCGACTACTATACCCTGACTAGAACTCTTTTCCACCTTATTCATTGTAGGTTCCAGAGTTTAACGTGGAAGGGGGAAAAACATGCAAAGTTCAAAGTCTAACACAAACACAAGGGTCGGACAGTCCTTGAAAGAAGGATATATCAACCTTGAACATTTCCTCGTTGGCTAAATTTTGTTTCAGGAAGTCATGGTGGATCCTTATAGCAACAATAAATACCCAAACAGTATATGACAACATTATTTAGCTGAATATCTAGCAACAGCATATAGCTGAATGCACAGCAACAATATATAGTTAAACAGAATTAGTATAACAACAGTATAGTTATAACAGCAACAGTATATAACACAATAGCAATAGTATAACAGCAGTACATAGCAACAATATAGTAACGATAATATAACAACAGCAACAATATAACAGTATAACCGAATAAAAACAGTATAACAATACATAGTCGAATAGCAACATTGATTTTCCTTAATGCTTTTGGATTTATATTATTGAATTTGTTAATACTTTATAATATTTAGAACAATTTCTTCTTAATGAAATTTTTGGGTTATCAAACTTTGGTATAATACCATGACTATTGAATTTGATAATTTTGTATTCTGACCAATTGTTTCATAAATTTCTTGGATTATTGAACATTGTTATAATGCCATATGTATTCGCCCATCATCGTATGTTCACCATTATAAATTGAAATTCGTGTGTGGGTTTCAATGTTTTTTATTTTAATTTTCTATGTCTACGGACTTTTCCATAGTTGGAAATTTCTTTTACGGCTTTTAAAAATAAACTTAATTTTTTTAATTTATTAAATTTTTTTTTTCTTATATTTAAAAATATAATTTCGATATTCATATTTAATATTTTTAACTTGAATGGAATTTAAAGAGTTTTTGCATACGTTATAGGAAATACCATCATTTTAATGGCCATCCGTTTATTTAAATGATCTCGCCAATTAAGACCCACTGCAACAGTATGCTGAAATTCCATTAGTTTCAAACGCAACAAAAAATTAAAAGATGAATAGCTTAGTAATTAAAGAGATCTTTATATGGTTGTAAAATTTATCGCAATTGTGTCTTCTTGAAAGTTATTACAACTATATTTCAGTTGACTATGTTAATTTTAATCACAAAGAACATTAGATGGTGAATATCTTAGTAATTAAAGAGATCTTTATATAATTGCAAAAATACATCGCAATTATATCTTCTGGGAAATGATTACAACTAGTTTACACTTGAATATATTAATTTTATTCATCAAGAAAAATAAAATATGAATACCTTAGTAATTAAATTGATCTTTATATGATTGCAAAATATATAGCAACTGTATCTTCTTGGAAATGATTACAATTATTTTTCAGTTGACTATGTTAATTTTTCACAAAAACATTAAAAGGTGAATACCTGAATACTTAAAAAAATCTTTATAACTATGCAAAATATATCGCAATTGTGTCTACTTGGAATTTATTGCAACTATTTTTGAAAAAAATCTTTGTTTTTCATTTTTACAAATTTGTTAACTTTTTTTCTGTTAGTCCATAATTTTTCCTTTTTATATGCATTTATGTTATGCCATTTAAGATTCACCTTTGTATTTTTACAGGTACCCGCCTATCTTGTGACTGCAGAATAGAATGGCTTACAAAAGCGAACAACAGCAAAAAATACATGCATGCCGAATGTTACGGCCCGGAGAACTTTAGGGGACGTTATCTTGAGAGCATTAAACCGAACGAGCTCAATTGTTAAATTCTTAAATATGCTGTTAAATTATGCTGCTAAAACTGTGAATAAAAATCTCTTTATGTTCCACGAAATACTGCACTTTATTTCTGTGAAAATTATAAATCATTCAATTAAAAGTTTATTCTAAGATTTCAACTATATCAATATTCATAATTCGTCAGCACATTCGAAACAAAATTAATTCTCATGTTTTAAGTTCAAATTAGATTTTAATTAGGAAAATTTATCTTTTAGAGTAGAATAGATAATAGAAGATTTATTAATAGAAGATGTTCTTCGAATAATGACTGAATATTTAAAAATTAAGTAATTAATTTGTAAATTCGACAAAAATATACCTTTATTATATTTAAGCCCTAATTGCTTGTAAAATAAAATAAATAAATTATATTAATGAATATATAAAATGATATTAATAAATTATATTTAAGCATTAACTATTTATATGTTCATTATAATGTTATTATTTCACAGTATGGTCCACAAAATGTGTATCATCAAAATGTAAGCTTAATAACTTTTTAAAAATATTTTAAAAATCGATCAAAGTTTTGAACACAAAGACAAATTAATTAAGATTAAAAAAAAATCAAAATCAAAAAAGGAAAAGATACTTTTTTACTTATATAAATAATTAGTTTTTAAAATTGATAGATGTTGGAATAAGAAATTAATTAATATTTTTAATTAATTTATTTTATACAAATGATAATATACACATATAATAATATCTATTGTACTAACAACGCTGCCTGATTGTTCTAAAGAATCTTATGATGGCAAAAATGATTCGATAGTTTTTATCTAAATAGCACTAATATATCTATAGTCAAAGGAAATTTTTAAGAATTCTTATCTGAATTAAAAGACTATTTTTGTGAAAATAAATAAATTAATGTTGAAAAAAAGAAAAAATATACAAAATAAAAAAGTAATATAATTACAAAATTTACAAAATTATGAATTTCAATAGACATGGTAAGACAAAGTGTCATAAATGCGATATCTTAACAACTACTTGCTGAACGAAACGGAAAATACGAAAGACATTAGATGAATTCTTCGCACACACATATACAAGCACATAAACATACACACACACACATATACAAGCACATAAACATACACACACACACACCTATCCACGTGTAAACACACACACATTTTCAATGAGGAAGAACTTTTCTTATCACAAAGAGGAAACTTTTATTCATGAATTTTTGATGGATAAAAAATCGATATTAGCTATAATAATAAGTAAAATTAATGTAACAAAAATGTATTTAACAATAAATGTTGCGGGATAAAAAAAGGTAAATTTTCTCATTTTCTGTCCTGTTTCACCTATTCACTTTTACGTGTTCGAATTGGAAACGTTTTGGAATGTATCCTTGGTAAATACCTTTCTTTTTTAAAAGAAACGAGCCAATTCAAGTAATAATAAAAATAATAAATGAAAAAAATTACAAAAACTGAAATCCTTTCTCACAAATTTCAATTTATCATGTGTGAACTTATTTTGCTGGACACATGGGAGTATACTAATGTTCAAAATCACAAGAAATTTATAAAGCAATTGGTCAGAATGCTACAAGAACGGTGATTCTATGGTAGTTCCAACGGTAGTATCCCATAGTGCAGAACTACTGCCGATAATTCTGCACCATGGGATACCGCTGGTCTATTTGGCAATTTTTTCCTTGCGTTCTCTTCAAGTACCCTCCTAAACAAACAAAATGGCAGGTGAAGTTACAAAATACTGCTGTTTTGGCGATTACAAACAGCAGTATTTTGGCGAAATTCTGGCGAGTTGGCGAAATCTGATCCCTAAAGTGCAGAATCCCCACAAGAACTATCAAATTCAATAGTGATAGGAAAATTTCAATAAATCTAGAACTCTATGAAGAAGAAAAACATTCATATACTACAAGAAGCACTACTAAATTCAGACAGAGAAGTCTGTTAAGTGATAATTAAATTTTCTTTTATATACATAAACTAATACTTAGACACTAATTTGAGGAAATGGAAACAATGTCTGCTTATATTTTTGAAAGCCAGACTGTTCAAAATGAACTACACAGTACGTGACTTGATATGTTAATCGCAATATTTAGCAACACATGTCAGTTTAAAACATACATAAATAAAATCACTTGAATAACAGCGTTTATTTTAAATAATTTTTTTGAAATAAAAGTTTCTTGTGTTGATCTAGGTCTAGAGATTAATCTGTTTTAAATAATAATTTGTACTCGTACTTATTTTATGGACCTGAATGGCAGAGTGCCTAGCTCTCTGGCCCTCAGTACCACAGTTTCCGGGTTCAAAGTCCCGGCGATGCCATTGATGTTAGTAGTGGTTTGGAATCCACTTTAAACTGTAGGTCCCAGTCTAGCATGACTGCAGAGCGTTGGGCTGACAATCCTACCCCATAAAAAAAGAAGATATCTCATGTTTCGAAGTCTGCCAATAGGTAGACGGCCTTGGCCCTGTGGGGCAGTTGCATCAATCATAATGATGATAACTTATTTTATAGTTTCACTTTTTGGAGAAGCACTGTCCTCTAGCCAGGACAGCACCATGTTCATATATAATAAAAACTAAGATGAAATAGAACTGAATACATTTGAAAAGGAAACATAGAAAGACTTTCGATTCTATACATAATAATTTTAAAAAACACTTTCTGTAATTTTATTTTTGCACAATATTGTAGATTTCATAATCATTTCAACAGTTAATAATGAATTATATTGCATATATATACTACATTCACTTCTTAAATGTAAGATAGAAAATAACATTTTAATTAAATAGTCACAAAAAGAAAAACGAGTTTCTGCTTTTAAACATTGATGTTATTATATATACTGAATTTTGAAAGCATTTGAAAATTCATGCAAACCAGTTTATATTTATATCTTATACAGATAAATTTGCCTGTTAATATGTATTGTAGGAATTACTACAGAAAAAATAAAATACTTAAAAACAAGTAATATAAAAAAATGTTTTTTAGTCAATTTCTTCTTTTTTTACACTCTATTGCAGAAAGTCCTTTATAAATAATTTTCATTCATTTTTTAAAATTTATCTGGCGCCATCTATTGGTAGATATAGGCAACTTAAATCTAAAAAAAACCTAAAATTAATTAATTACATTTAATTACTGAATTAATACTTGAAAATGTATTAATATCAACTGTCATCCACTACAAGTTCAAAAAATGTATTTGTACCGGAGTAGATGAATAAAAAGTATTTTATGTACGATTGAAACTTTGAACAAGATATATATAGGGAGAGTGTGAGCGAATAGAAGGAATTGAAAAAAGAATAACATGTTCTTCACTGAGACAACCTGAATTAAGATTCCTTTTAGTAAGCACTGTTCGTATCATACAAAACTACTATAATTTTTTTGTGTGTATCGAAACTATTTTAACTGAAATGAAAATGAAAATATTCAAGTATAATCAATAAATTTTCATTACGTATATTTATGTTAATTTACCTAATCATACAGCTTAAAAACAGAAATATTTACATTTCACTTTAATTTTAAATTCTTATTCATAAATATTTAAAATCTTCTCTAAAATGAAAATTTAGCATCAATGATAGAATTTTTTTGATGACAAAAAAAATTTTTTTTTTTTTTCGAAGAGACATTTTAGAAAATGTGATTAATAGAATTGTAGATTTATTCGGAACCCAGATTATCTGTTCCATTAGAAAATACATCATAAAAAAGCAGATTAAAATTATCAAAGGCCATATGCGACCACTTTTATCATTCATTGGGTTCACTGTCAATATCACGACAGCATTGCCTAGCTGCAGGACCATGACTCAGATACCAGCCTCTTTGATTCTTAGCATACCATTGATGCTGAATGTGTGGCCTTTCTCAAAGGAACTGTGCCCCCCTCCAGAGACCCTAGAGCCATGCCGTTGCCAAGGTAACAAGTCCTATGCAGCAGTGCTCTGTGAAGATGTCTTCAGCGAAGATGATCTGACATCAGTAATGACGGCCATCAAGGACAAACCCATAGACGGAGTTGAGTTGCGGTCTGTATCTATGAGATATATACCGGAAGATGCTTTTGATGGAACTAACTTAAAAGTAAGAATTTAAGTATTAACGCACACGTAATATCCATGTGATATGCCACTAGAACATTCTGAATTTAATAAAATTATTTTTAATTAAAATTATTTTGATGGTTAATCATTAGAATAATTATAATGGCTTCTTTTGAGAAACGTTGCAATCGTTATAAAGAGATTTTAAGATTCTAAAACTAGAGCTAAACAATATTTGTTAAATCAAGTTTTTAATAAAGTCATCGATACCTTTTCATAGGTTTCTTGAATTCATTTATAAATAAATATTGCGATGGATTGATGGAGAAAAATTTAAAATAATATTTTTAAATTTAGAAATAATATTTTAAATTTGGGGATTTTAAATTGGGATTTTAAGTTGTCACATATAAATCAATAAACCTTTAATTTTATATTGTTAAGCAGCAAAAAATAATTATAATTAATATTATTGTTAAGCATTGCTATTATTTAAAATAATATATAATTTTGAATGTTCATTTTTCTAAGTATATATATATATATATATATGGGGGGACAAAATCATAGAAACAAAAATTTATGAATAAAAGTTTTTAAGTAGAGTAAATAAATAAAAAATATTTTTAAAATATATTTTTTCTAATAAAAAATAATAAAAAAGATAATATTAAAAAAAAATAATATAAGTTGTCTATAATATATTTTTAATGATGAAAGATATTTCCTTGCTTTTATTTACATAATTCACTTGATTTATTTCTAATAATATAAACTAATGAATACATTTTAGAAATTCAATATTTTTATTGACATGAAGTTATGCATAGAAAAAATTTAAATATCTTATAATTTAAAATAAGAGCAATTTAAATGTTAAAAAAAACTAACTATTATAAATTTATAAAGACGGATGTTTGTTTATTTTCTAAATATAAAAATAATGTTATTCTTACTTTATTTTTTAAGAAAATTAACTGATATAAAAAAATTAATTTTTAAATGTAACCCTTTTATTGTCAATTTTGTTTCTTTTTTGAAAATTGTAAATATACAATCAATGTATTTTTAATATTTATTCAGTTTATAGTTCTTAAATAATTTCTACAATATTACGGAAGAAACGGATATTGTAATTTGAAAAAAATAAAACAATTTTTACAGTAATCACGCTATTTTAAACCAAACATAGTTATTTAGATATTAATTAATACTATGTGTTTTGATTTTTGTAATTGTATTAGACTGACTAATGGACTAAATTGACATTTTTTAAAATGATACTATCTTGTATTAGATATTCTTTTGTTAAGTATAAAAAAAGTATATTTGATTTAAATTTATTCTTAATGATTTTCTAATGTAGCTGTGTTTGGTTTGTTGCTCTATTGTCATTCTTTACACACTTTGAGCTAATTAGACTGAACATACTGTTTAACGGCGATTCCAAACCACTAACAAACCACCATGCCACCTCTCCAGGATTCAAACCTGAAACAAATGCCAGAGCTTGGCAGCCAATTGACCATCAAACCACAACACACCTTATATTATATTATATGTATATATATCTTTCCATTTATATATATGACTAAATATTATTAAATAATGAAAATCAATGGAAATTCGGTTATGAGAATATTCATATGTTAAAATTAAACAAAATTGTAAAACAATATCTATTTTTTTTAGTATTTTTACACTTATTTAACTTTTTATTATAGCAGACATTTTTGAAAAAAGAATTATTTAATAAAACAAATTCCTGATAGAGATTGATTGACATAAGTTGAATATTTTCGATTAAGTTATTCAAATCTTTGCAACCTTTTTAAATAAAAATTATTAACAAAATTCATGTATAAGAATATTAGTAGGAAATGTTATAAATTGTAAAATTTCCCAGCACTGTACAAAATTAGCTTTTAATTATAAAATAATATTCAAAAAATTACAAAATCAATAAGAATATTAATAAAGGATGTTATAAATTGTAAAATTTCAAGCACCATACAAAATTTAGCATATTTTTAATTATAAAATCACATTCACTAAATTGCAAAATTCCCGAAAAAGAATATTAATAAAAATTGTTATAAATTATATAATTTCAAAGCATTGTACAAAAATTAAGCTTTTTAATTGTAAAATAACATTCACTTATAATGCAAAATTCCCGAATAAGAATATTATAAAAGGATGTTATGAATTGTAAAAATTCAAAAACCTTACAAATTTAGCTATTTCTTTATATGAAAATTGCAATGTTTATCCCTCGAATAAATATATTAATAAATATAATGTTATAAACTGTAAAAAGCTTTAGCACTGTACCAAATTAAATTTAACATATTTTTAATTTAAAAAATAATTTTCATTTATCATTTTCTAGTTTCAAATCTACGAATGATTAGATAATGGAAGAGTAAAAAATATGGGAAAATTACGTCTGTTTAAATTGTTTTTTATCTTTGTTATAAATTTAAATATTTGTTTTTAATATGTAAAAATTGGTAAATGTTTATCTGAAAACAAATTAAAAAAATATATTTCTCTAGTATTAATTATTTTTTATTTTAGTCTAAATTTATCATTTATTATATTTTATTTCACATTAATAATACTTGTATTAAATTGATATCAAGATTATGCTGTTTTTAAAACTCCCATCACTGTTTATTCTCAGATCTTCGAATTGTTTTGCTGTTATACTAAAGCTCACGCTTGTTTAGAATTAAACTATAGTTTTAAGATAAAGCGATAGATAATTAAGATAAATATTCATTACTAAATTCTTTTAAAATGAAAAATAAATGAATCAATGTAAATTATAAAATTTCAAGTGGTTATTTTCTTGTAATCTGACTTTAAAGCCTAAGTACCTATAAAAATACATATATTTTCCAACCATGGATAACGCGTTTAATGTAAACATTCTCCGATTTAATAGTGGAAACGGATGAATCTAATACTTGTTAGGGATGATAGTCAGATATACGCTGCGCAAAGCTGCTTTTGAAAGAAAAAAGTATAATAGTTAGTTTGAATATTTTCATCCTGTTTTGGATTAATATCGTGTAATCTGAACTTTTAATTATTAACTAACTAAAATTAATTCATGCAAATACTACAGCCCACGATGGGCCAAGACCGTCTGCTTACTAGCAGATTCCTAGACAATAGATGTTTTTTTTTTCTTTTACGGGAACACCCCTTGAGTTGTTTCATCCAAACCACCTCTACAATCATGACTTGTGAGACCGGGCGTATGGTTTAAACCATACCCAGGATTCCAAACCACTACAAACATCCATGGCACCGCCGGGAATCGAACCCGAAACCTGTGACACCGAGATCCAGTGCTCTAGTCACCGGTCAAATTTTAATTATAAAAATTCAAAACACTTTTTATTGCAATTAAAATCTCTCTGAAATCATATTTATTCCCTATATCGCCACTCTTTTAATCTAAAGCTACCAATTTCCACGCATCGGTGGTCGTACTGTACTATCTTTAAATTATTCTACAACATATGTTAATATTTTCTTCGAAAAATTATCTAAAGTTTGTCTCTGGCCATGAATTTGAAGATAAACTTCATATAGGAATCGTTAATCAGCTAGATGACAAGGCTCTATTGAAGAGAAAGAGATGTTACTAAAAGAAATCAAAAATCCATCTTCAACTGCTTAAATAAAGAAATCAGCTAACATATGTTTCTTCAATAGTAGACTTCCATGGTTGCCCATCAATATTAGCTATGTTTATATATGTAAAAATGTTTCACTTCCGTTTAGGTCAGAGCCAAGATGTCCATCTTTAATACGCTTTTTAATCGTCTAGTTATTAATAAAGAAAAATTGTCTTTTGCCCTAAAACTATTTAAACGTTGTAGACTTATCAAGAAAGTTAAAGATAGTCCATCTTTCATCATGATTAGGATCACAGGATCAGTGATTTTATTTTTAACTTATGGAGAGCAATTGAACCCATGTAGAATTAAAGTACCTAAGACATTCAAACCTATAACAACAACGGATAAACTACGGATCAGGAGATCCCCCTGTTCGAATCCTGGCTGGCTCGACAAATGTTTTACTCACAATTAATTTATTGTAAGAACTATAGTTTCAGTCCTCCGTACCGGGACCTCATTTAAATATTATAGTTTCACTAAAAAAACATGCTTTTTAGATTTAATCAAACTAAAAAGTAAGAAATAAATTAATAGTTTTAAAAGACTAAAAAACACGCTTTTAGTGTTAATCGAACTAAAAAGGTGTTTTTAATTTTAAACTATAATTTATTTTTTTCTTTCTAAAAGTTAAACCGAAAAAAAAAAAGGTTAAAAGCTCTTCAAAACAAAAATGATGTATTTTTCAACTCCAAACTGCCACACCATGCTATGATAATAAAGGTTTGGAATGCTCTGGGTATATGAAGAGGGCAGATCATATTTTAAAATTCTGAAATTGTCCTCTATCATTTGTTTCTTCCACTAGAGAATTTATTTAAAGTGAATAAAAAATGGATGTCTTCCAGGATGTCTAAAATAGTGGTGCAGTTGTCAAAAAAATTCCATTTTGCTTTTTTAAATCAACATATTTGGTCTTAGCAAATTTGGAGATGGAGCAAATTTTATTAATTTATATCCATTATAATCTATATTTTATTAAAGCAAACATTTCAAATATTATAAAGATAATAAGCTTATATATTATTTATTAAAATAAACTTATGAAAAATTTAATTATATTTTAAATTGAATGGAGCTTATTCTAGCGAAATATTTTTAAAATTATTTCATACAATAAAAAACAATAATAAAATTTGATAAATAAATTTGTTGTGGTTTCTTATGCCCTTGGTCAACAGCAACATAGACGAAACAAGAACCCATGTGGTCAATAAAGGAGGAAAAAAAGGAGGGCAATGTCTGTTGTGACGGGGCACCCGTAGGTAAAAGTCTGACTCGGCTCCCGTGGCGATGAAGGGAGGGTAATGCTTTCCGGAGATTTTTGGGAACTACCTCCATTTGCAATCGTATGGGTGAAAAACCGAGAACTCCACCAGGTACTAGACTACCCACACCACATCACTGTGCCTAGAGCTGAGTTGCCCCTATACAGTTGAGGAATGATGTGGGTGAAGTCTGAATGGGCTCCATGACGCTCTAGCAATTATATGAGACAGGGACCAACGGCTGAAGTGGATTCCGAATCAGGACAAGCACATCCATGGCACCCTCGGGATTCGAACCTGTAATTCCAAGCGCTAGACACACAACTATTCAGGCTCCATGTACTAAGACTAACAGGGGCACAATGCTGAACATCACAAGACATTGTTTCAAAAAATGACTACACCACACCACACCACGTTTTTGAAACAGTGTCTACAACAAAAGCCAGCGAATTGAACCTCAGCCCTAATGCCCACCAGAGGCGCACGTTGCCACTGAGTCTGGGTAAATAATATTTTTTCTTGCAAAATCAAAATTTTCACATTCTGACTGATTCGATTAATATGCTACTTACCTTATTTTTCAAAAAATGTTCTTTCATAATAAATGAATGCCCATTTTATTTATTATGAAAGAAGATTTTAATTTTATTATGAAAGATGATTTTGATTAAAGATGATTTTTGAAACCTCTACTGTTCATGTTTAAATGAAAGTGCAGCTCAAAAGTTTAATTTTGAAAATTTAATGAGCTGAAATTTCAAAATGTTTTATTTTCTGAAATTATTTTTATGCCGTGTGTATGTTACAGAAGACATTTTTTTTTTTTTTTTTTACTTTGAATGTTTTTAAAAAATTAATTGCTTTCAAACAAAATAAATTAAAATAATTTTTTCTTGTTTATTTTTTATTTTAATTTTCAGTCGATAGAAATAGTAAACTCAAGTATCATGTCCTTGAGTGAGAACGACCACGCTTTCAAGGGTTTGGAAGACACTCTTCTCATTCTTAGAGTCATCAACTGCTCCTATGCCAGTGTTTGGGACTGGACATTGCTGGAGAGGCTCAACAAACTCAAAGAACTGGAAATATCTAACTCAAACTTGTTAGAACTGGAAGATGAGTTCCTTAAGCTTGCCAGATTGCCCATGAAAATCATTAATTTCAGGGATAACAACCTTAAAGAGCTGCCCTACAAAGCATTTTCAGCTTTCACCTCTTTGAAGCAGCTGCATTTGGGCAAGAACGCTTTGCAATCGGTGGAGAGATCACTTCTTCCATTGCCTGCCAAAAGCTTCATACCCTTGGTCTCAGGTAAAATTTTTGCTTATTGTATCGTACCAATTTTAATGTTTATATATCGCCCATTTTTAATTAAAAATTTGTTTAAAGTGAAAAACTATTTTCCAATTTAAATTATTAAACGTTGTAGAAACATAACGTTGTTAAACATTAAAACGCCGAAACCGGATACTCAAATAGGCGAAATATACTTCCTCTCCGGGTGAGAATCTGTAGGCCAACTATTACGCAGGGTTGCGTTGAATATATTTCCTCTCAGGATGAAGAATTGCACACTAATTGCGTATTGTATAGCATAAATTTTATATTTTGTATATCGCCCATTTTTAATTAAACATTTATTTAAAAGTAAAAAAATTAGTTTCCAATTTAAATTATTAAAAGTTGCAGTGTTGTGGGTTGGAGCAACTCTGGGTTGTAACTGGGTGGGTTTTTGTAGAGACTTGAGACACAGGTTTGAGAACACAGCTTTATTTACACAGCACTAAGCACCACACACATATAATATTTAACATATTTAAAAATCGATCATTATATATTCGTTAAAGGATTCCGCTTCTAATCCGAAAATAAAGATACTCGTGTACGCGCTGGATGCGTGGAATATACTTCCTCTCTGGGTGAGAGTTGCAAGTTGTGCAGCTGGAGGCTGCAGGAACCTGCAGGTTGTGTAATTGGATTGTAGCTGGGTGTGGTTGGGGTGAAACTTGAGACACAGGTTTGAAAACTCACAGCTTTATTGACACACACACACAAATACCACATACAATTAGAGACAGGCAATATTTAATACATTTAAAGACAATTATAATTATAGTTTAATAAATAATTATAGATTAATATAGATTCGGATATTCTTAATATAGATTCCAATAGATAATTATAGGTTCGTAGAAGGATTCTACTTCTAATCCAAAAATAAACATACTCAGGTACGCGCTGAATGCGCTAAATGTGCTTCCTCTCTGTGTGAAAGTCTGTAGGTCAACTATTAGGCAGTGTTGCGTTGAATACATTTCCTCTCCGGATGAGAGATTACAAACTAAACGTTTCTCAGCTGCAGCGCCGGTTGCGCTGGACTTTCACTCGGGTGAGAGTCTCAATGCCTGGCTCTAGAGTCTCAAACCCTGGCACTTTTTTTATCCCACTTGGTCGACTACTACATCTAGACCAAATCCGAGAACATGTGTGTTCTCATGGAAGGAAGGGGGGCAGTTTCTGTTCTGCTTTAGCACCCGTAGGTACCTGACTTTCCTCCGAGTTACTGAAGAAGGGCAATGCCTTGCGGGAGGAGTTTTAGAGGAATTACAATGCATTTTGTGTATCGTATGAGAGAAAAACCGGAAACTCCCACCAGGTAGTCCGACGAAAGGACACCTGATGGTCGAGTGCTTTTTTTAGCTCAGTACCACAGGTGTCGGTTCGAGTCCCAATGTATGGATGTTTGTAGTGGTTCGGAAAGGTCCCGATCTCATATGACCGTAGAAGTTCGCCAGGTTAGACTTCTCACCCACATCATCCTAATGTGTAAAGGGGCAACTCAGCTCTATACGCAATGATGTGGTGCGTGTTGTGTAGTAGTAGTAGTGGTGGTAGTCCAACTAACGTGGCAAGATGCTGAACATCCCAAACGCCATCGAGTCTCCTCGTTTTTCGAAACATTGTCTGCAACAATGCAGCTAGCGGATTGAACCTAATGCTGACCCCTGGAGATGGCACGGATGGATGTGGATGGTTCTGAATCCACGTTAAACTGTAGGTCCCCGGTCTAATTAGCCTAAAGTGTGCACAAAATGACCGTAGAGACACAAACCAATCTAAACTAAACTAATGCACACCAGATGCGCGCGTTGCCACTGAGCCACGAGTCGGGCACCCTGGCTCTAATTGAATGAAGCCTTGGATATTAGGTCTACAGAAAACGAATGATGCCTCAAAGCATTTTACGCACCATCCAACTACAGTTGTACGGTAGAGGAAAACAAATTTCATTTTGTTTCACATTGAAGCCTATTTCTCCAACGAATCTTTATAATTAATTTATATAATTTACTGCATTTACAGAGCCACTTTTGCTTTGATAACAAAAGTTGAAACTAAAATCAAAGAAATAGTAACTTTATATATTGAAT
The DNA here is from genome assembly GCA_021605095.1 of Caerostris extrusa. Taxonomy (NCBI): domain Eukaryota; kingdom Metazoa; phylum Arthropoda; class Arachnida; order Araneae; family Araneidae; genus Caerostris; species Caerostris extrusa. Next base: position 20,840 of record BPLR01018399.1, on the reverse strand, counting down.
GGTATACAATTTTTTTTTACATAGTAGTTATCAAGGTTTGGTTCAATTTATATTACATTTATTTTTTATAATTTAGTATCAATTGTTTACATTAACCTATATTTACTATTAAAGAACCAGTAAAGTAACTATTATAAAGGAAATAAAAAACGTGAAACAATCTATATAGTGAAGATAAATAATGAAAAATCATTTATTAGACGTTTCCTTTCAAAAATCAGGATTGAGCAACTTTACACCTGCAAAACCAATTGCATTAAATACGAACACAGGTTATAAAGTAGAGTGAAAAATTGGAACATTGGCCAAAGGGGGTTAAAACTAGGAAGTAAAAAAGTTGTCTAAAATCTAGAAAAGGGAAGTTACTTCCTTCAAGATGTTTAAAGTCTTGGAGGAAGTGATAAAAGTTAAAATAAACAGTTTGCTTTTCCCAGGTGCTTCACATTTTTCAATAGTAATATAAAATTAGTTAGCATTTATTATTTTTAACAAACTTAACAGCTTTTAAATTCAGCAAACTTTATATTTTATGTAAGTGGTTTATTTTATAAATTTGTAGGAAATATATTTTAAGAATATAAATAATAAAATGTATGGTAACATTGATATGTAAATGATTGCTCCAAAAATTAAAATGTGAAACAGCAAAACTGAAAAAAAAAATTATTTCAAAAATATTTTACATTTTAATTGAAAAATTTAAAAAAAAAAATTATTTTTAAATAGTTTTCATGAATATTTAACAGAATCCACAATAAAAAAACGAAATAAGTTAAATTTATTTATTGCCATGCATGATCTTAAAAAATGTTTATTATTTTGTATAAAAATGTTTTATTAAATTATATTTCGTTTAAGTGATTAAATAATTATCAATGTTTAAAGACACAAGCAATTTATGTCATTGTAATAATGTTTATGGGCATATCGAATTTTCATTCAAAGTACATTTAAATAAATTATGTAACAGTGCTTCCTCCTACGCACTTCAAGAGCACCCCCTGTGGCGTTCAGGAGAAATGGTTAGTAGGCCTCCAGACTCTCACTAGAGAGGAAGTACTGCGTAACCTGCGCTTCCGCTGAGAAACGCTAAATTTACAATCTCTCATCCCGACAGGAAATATACTTCGTGCATCCCGCGCTTACCTGAGTATCCGATTTTCGGCTGAGAAGTGAAGTTCTTCCACGAATCTATAATTATTTGTCTTTAAATGTGGTAAATATTATATGGTTTTAATTGTACGTGTGTGGTGCTTGTGTTTGAGTAAATAAAGCTGTGAGTTCTCAACCTTGTTTCTCAAGTCTCAACCCAACCCCACCCAGTTACAATCCATCCACCACAATTAACAATTTTCAAAAAAGATTTTCTCAAATTAAAAATCGTTACAGATATTGGTTAATGGGTTACAACAAAATCTTATCAAAATCTGGAGCAATCAATCAGTACAATCAATAATTTTTTTCATTATGAGCAAATTCAAAATTCTGATTAATTTTGTTTGATATTCTTTTCACCTTTTTTTTTTTTTTGTTTGTTTGTTTAAAAAAAATAAATGTTATTCCTTGACAATCTCTGTGACGTTTTTCAGTCAAAATAAAATAGAAGAATTGCCTGCTGATATGTTCACCCAGATGCCCAAGCTCAGATTTCTATTCTTAGAAGGCAATCCTATTTTAATAGTTGACGCCAAGACATTTCAGCCAGTTTGGAATCAACTGAAGATTATTTTTCTTAACAGTAAGTACTTTTAAAATACGTTGACTTAGTCAAAAGATAAATAGGCAAAGCAAAACTTTAAAACTGAATATGTTTATAGAAAAATTGCAATAATTTAAATTGCCAAATATATAAATTATCCATATTTTTGTATTATTATTCCATCTTCAACTGATGCAGATATAGGCTTGTTCAAAATGGCGCAAAGCATATAAAAAAATATTCAAAAATTGAATGTTTGAAAAGTAGAATACTTGGCTTAATAAGTAATATTCGGTATTCCGGGATAATCAAAGGCAAAAGTTATCAGTCAAGTGATTTCTGTTTTTAAATTTCATAAAATGCATAATTATAAAGTTTAGTACACAAATACATGTTCATCCAAATTGTATTACTTTTTGTAAAAAACCAGAAAGAATCTATCAACAAACTACCAGTCAATATAAAAATTAAAAGACTGACAAGAAATGAAATAGAAACACGATTTGATTGATTAGACACTTTTCATAACAAAAGCAATAACAGTATTCGCTACAATCAAATTGTTTAACAAAACATCATAAACTTCATAATACAAAAATGACTTTGAAAATTGACCTTAAAAATTGCCTTACTTTTATGTCACTTACAAAAGAACTTACTTAAATACAATTAATGAAGTTCTTCACATTCAGATTTCATAAAAAAAAAAAAAAAGAATAAGAAATTGCTTAAGATCCGAAGTGTGCAAAAGCTACAGCAACAAAACTGAAAATCATTAGGAAAACGCTATGCTGTTCAACGATCTCAGAGATTGGATGCTTCAAGGATTGTATATGTTTATTGACCGTTGGTACAAATGTAACATTACAAATGGGCGTTTAAATATAGTTTTTCATAATTCATTTTTAATCCAAAATTAACATGGTTACACAAGATCTCTATAAATTTAATTTTTGTATTGTTTTTAATCGTTAATTTAATATAAGACATTTTTTTAGACCCCATCTCTATCAAACATAAGGCAGTTATTCTTGTATGGAAATTTTTCATTTTTTTTTTCCTTCATCTAACCTCACAAATAAATAAATCTGAGTTTTGGAAGACACAGTTTGAATTTGTCCTCCACATAGAGGTTTTGGATAGAGGATAGTTAGAGATGGGGAATTCATAGAGATATATTTCTAAAAAATGTGACTTCATTTTCTCAGGTAAATCCTAATTATTATTCTTCCAGATGCACTTCACTGTGACTGCAGAATGTCATGGATGACAGAGATGAAGGAAAAGCTTCGATTACTCCAAGGAGCATGCAGTTCTCCGCCGAGATTGAGAGGCCGAAAAATAGCGCTACTGAAGTCTGAAGAACTTGTTTGCTGATTTTTAATATTCGTATTTGTAAATTTCTAATCAATTTTGCCTGAAAGAGGCATTTGTAAGAAAAATAAATTGACTTAATTATTCTGCGAATATAAAAATCATAATAATAAAATGATAAAAATTATATAAAACGATTAATTATTTATCCTTTGTTAAGCTGCATTACTATAAATTTGTTTTATGCAAGTTGCTAATGTAATTTAATTATTGGTTTAATTAATTGGTTTTCAATATTAAATTTTCTTGTTGTTAGTATTATATTATTTTATGTAAATTTGTTAAAATTCATTATTTTGCTTTTGTATATAATAATTTTGTTATATAATAAAGGCTACTAACAAGATGCATTTCTAATAAAAAATATATCTATTGAGATAGAGATAGAAATAGAAATAGCAATAGCATGTATTTTTGAAATCAATAAATATATTAAAATTGTTTAGTGTAAATATTTGTTATTTAGAATAAAAAACAGTTATCACACACAACACGTGCTAAGTATGCACATATTCTTCATTATACAGAGTAATTTTCTAAATAATAGATTTATAAATCTTCGTAAATTACATATACTTGACGTCTCTTTAAAGTCATTTTCTATTATAATTATTATTAACTAAAATATAACACTACTAAAGTACATGTTATTTATTCAGAAGGAAATAAGTAGAGTAATAAAGTTTTGGTAAAATCACAGAATAAGGGCAGGAATTGGGATTTGGCATCAAAAAATCTTTTCCCCAAAGTGCGCCAATTGCAAACATTGCCCAAAGCGCAAACAGTACAAGAAACCCGAGTTGCCACAGTTGGCGACTTATGTCCAGCTGGCTCCACAAAAAAGTTGCCAAATCCCAATGGCTCTATTTTACGATTTGGCAAAAATATATAATATGAGCAGATCTTTAAAAAATGTATACATAAATAAGTGTATATGCATATTTTTTATTCATAATGATAAATGTTATTTCTATTTTTTTCATCAATATTTATACATAGTGTGCTCAAGAAAATTACAGGGCTTACTTTTATCCTCATAAAAAGATTTAAATTAAATTTCAAAAAATGAAATCTTTTTTCTGAATGAATCGTCTTGTTTTGCAATCTGAATAACAATCTTTAAAATAACAACAATTTTAGTATAAATAAAACTGAATGAACTTCTCAAACATCGCATTGTACGAACAAGAAATTCTCATACCTAAATACCAGTTTCAACTAGTGCCTTCTAAGATAAATTGTGTTTAATTAGTATGTACACTTTAGTATTTTGAACTATTTAGTCAAATTTTCTTGTATGTAGTAGTTATCTCAGAAACAATAGTGTTTTCAATTAATAATGAACATTTTCTTAAATATTACATTAATTCAAGTTTTAGTAGTTCGCCGTTTATTAATTTTCCATTTCATTACTTTAATAAATTTTTAATTAATTTTAATAATGCAAATTTATTTCATGGGCCTGAATGGCCGAGTGGCTAGCGCTCTGGCGCTCTGTACCACAGGATTCGAGTCCCGGCAGTGCCATGGATGTTTGTAGTGGTTCGGAAACCACTTTAAATAAATAGGTTCCGGTCTCATATGACTGCTGAGCGTTGGGTGTAGAGCTGACAACCCTACCCCGTAAAAAGAATAAACATCTCTCGTCTCGAAATCTACCAGTAGGTGAATTTACCTTGGCCCACACTGGGATGTTGCGCCAATGATGATGATAATGAATTTTATTTCATATTCATTAAAAATAATTCCGTGCAAATTTTCATTTGATAAATAATTTTAAAATATTTTTACTTAAAAGTATTAAGGAATTCGAAAAATAAAAATTCAATAATAAATTTTTCAATATTCATCAACATTTGTGTCATGCTCAGTACGTGTTTGAACGTTTACAATTCAATAGAGTGTTACATGAAACCTAATTTAAGTAACATTTTAAAAATGTTCATTTCTAATAGTCGAAAATTTGTTAATTTATAAAGTATTCTCAGCAAGTTTGAGTGCTGCCACTTTCTTTATAATTCTCATTCAATTAATTTAGTTTTTTATTATAAATAAAGCGGATAAAATAATTTTTATTAATTGTGTAAACAAATAAAAATCAAAAATAAAAGAAATATCAAAAATTGCGTGGAATGATTTCGTCATGCAAAACAGAAAATAAAAATTGTTATTTGGAAAAACCATTCTAAATAGGTTTTGTGTTGTTGTTGTTATGTTTTTTTTTTTTTTTTTTTTTTTTTTTAATGATCCTAAAATCTGAAATTATGCTTTAATTGTAATGAAAGCATATAAAAACACAAATTGAATTGGTGAAAATTATATAAACACACAAAAATGTTATAAATTACCTGCAAATATATAAAAAAAAAAATAAGAATGCATATTGAATTTTAATTACATTATAATACTTTTTTCTAACCATTGTATAATCAGATTTTTTAATTGTTTTTATTATAATGCAATATTTCACAGAATGTTTTTATAATTAATATTTATTGTTTCTTAGCACGTTACATTGGAACCATAATTTGTTTTGATAATTTTGAAAAACCATATTTCAAATAATTATTTTAATTTCATGTTAATTCGTTTATTTGTGCCATTATAATAACGAACCGAGAATGAAAAAATTAAAATTTGAAAACAGGTTTGAAACAAACCAAATTATAGATATTAACACACATACATAATATAAATTATTTATTCTTCCTCCCAGAAAAAATACAGCATTTCTTTACAGCACGCCCTTTTTTCATTTATTGGCAAGAGAATTAAAAGAGGTGTAAAAAGCCATGTCAAAACATCAAGCGCTCTCATGTGGCGCCATCTATTGAATAAAAGAATTAAAATATTTCAAAACTTTTTTTAAAAACTGTCAATCAAAAAAAAATATTCCTTGAGGAAAAATTAATTTCACTGTTTGAGATAAGGTTATAAATATTTGAAAACTTACAAAACCTAATGCACAATCAAAAACATATATAGAAGAGGCCAGCTGGATTTTAAATCATCTTCCATATTTAAAAATGTTTAAAGCCTAACTTAAATACATCTCTCTCGAAATAAAACAATTTGCTTTTTAAAATAATTGATTTTTAAATTTTATTTCTTTTTTAAATTACTGGATTTCCATTGCATCGATGAAAGTTGATGAAAAAAAAAAGATTTACAAATTGCATAAAAAGTTATTCCCCATCTTTATAAACAAATGTGCTGTTTGTCGTAAGCGGCTGGAAATAACATAAAAGTCCAAATAAAACAAATAACAGAAATGTGGATTATTGTTGGTTTTGTAAAACTAAAAATTACATTTATTCTGTACAAGTATTAAAAAAAAAACAGCCAGCACTGACTTGTCAATTCATTCATTTTCAGAAATAAGCAATTTTTATTTGCCTTAAATAACTTATTTGTAAACAATCATTTGATATGCGGATTAGAGATGAACGAAGTATTGCAGCGATGGAAATAATAATGAAAATTTTTACTTTCTGCATGAATTAAATTTAAATGAATAAAAAAACTTGAATGAATCATCAAGTTTAAAAAAAAAAAAAAAAAAATGTTAGAACAGAGTTAGATTTATTTGCATCACTAAATTTATTCTTTGCTTTTAAATGTTTGAAGATAAACAAAAGAATCAAATTTTTATATTATAAATACTCCTATTTTATATTATTAAAATATATGTTAAAAATATGGTTTAATATTTCTACGTGTAAAATAAATGATAAAACAAATAAAAAAGGAAATATTACTAAAAATTTAATTTTGAGTGGGAAAAAAAGTTAAAAAATGCATGTCCAGCACAGGTCGCGTATATCTCTTATTATATCCAGTCACACCTCATGTTCCAAAAAAGACAACCGGTTCCCTCAAAGAACTATTGCAAATTCTATATACATCTGTGGTGTAAATCACGTTTCTGGAATTCTTGATACAGAAAGGGTCAATAAGAAAGAATTCAAGAATAAATAAGAAAAAAATAAGAATTCTGAAAAATTCGAACAAAAATTAAGAAAGAGTTCTAGCAGACCTGCAATAGATTTCGACCGACAGAAAGGTCAAAATTTTGTGCTGAATATCTAACAAAAATTGACACATAGGTTGAATTTGAAACAAAATTAATAATAATGTCAAATAGCGCTTATGTCCAATTGTACATAAATTTGTATCGAGACTTCATCTAATTGTTTAATTTATTATTGCGAAGAAAGATTAATGAAATTTATTGACTATAAAACCTGGAAGCAGTCATTTGTAAAACCAACATTACAACAACCAAAAACAGACGTACATTACGCATCTCTGTAGAAACTGGTAGGTCCCGGTCTAATTAGCCTAAAAGTGAGCAAAAAACTGACTGTAGAGCGAGAAACAAAACAAAACCTATAAAATCTGTGTAAGCAAATTATAAAATCTGATTTTGAGCTAATCAAATCATAAAAGAAAACCTAACATTCACCTGCTAACGCCACATGTTTCTCAACTTAAGACTGCGTGTCAATTGTTGTATTAAATTTATTTGGTAGGTAAAATTTTAGAAGTATGTAGTTACGCTTGATGAGACTTGAATATATTTATCTGATTGCTATAGAGAAAGATCGATTAATTACTGGAAAAGAGGAGAAATAGACTAAAATGTTAGTTCAGAACAAACAAGCGAAGTGTTGCTAAAAATTTATGATAATTACTACATTCTTTAACAAAATAATGAACGTAAAAAAAATGTCAAAATTAATGCGGAATACTATTAGAAATATATTTCAATGCCTATTTTTGAAGACAATCCATCACTTTATCTAAAAAATAAAAAAAAATCTTGTGTTGAATTTCATCAGGATAATGCTAACAATCCTACATATAAATGGACTCCTTTATATTTGAAAAAAAAAGTAAAAAAATCGAAATAAAAGCTATTTCATTTAAAATGTGCTGCACCCAAGTAGTTCGAGGTATATTCTATGAACTATGATTACTGTGCATTTGGACTTTTAAAACAAGTTCTGGTATAAGCGGCATTCCAAAACATTGAGTGGACCCTAGAAGATTGTGGAGGAGGATCATACAAGGATAAAATAAGATACTTCGCTGTGAATTAATGTCCATTTTGGCCTTCTATTTATAACAGGACATCTCAAAAATGCTGTGGAGGACTGAAATAAGATCAAACTTGATAGTTCTATGATAGTTGAAAATTTAATGTAGATGATTATATATGAAGATTGAATGTATGATGAAATAACAAGGAGAATTGTTTTTCCATATCACAACATTTAATTACCAGAAATTAACTTGTAACAATAAAGGAAAAAAAAAAAAGTGCAACAATAAAATTAATAGGCAATAATAAACGTATAACATATAAAATGCTAGGAGTTAACGTTCCATCCAAAAAGTGAAAGCGTGAATAGAATACCGAAGTTCAGTTGGTTTTTGTTTTTGTTCAGTTGTTTTTAATTTGTAGTACAGAAAATAGTCAATTGAAGACTTGTCCGTTTGAGATGATATAGACATCACAGTTCATTTAAGTTGAAATTAAGATATAATATGATTGATAGTCTGACAAAGCTATCAGATTAGCATATTTGGAAATAACATAATATTTATTTTCATATACATTTATATACATCAAAATCATTACAAACATGTGTAAACACATATTTATTAAACCATACATGAGATATAAAACATAATGAGATATTAGGCTCATGTATATATACCTATTAATTCTAATATTTCCTTTAACATCCTATTTCGAATTACTTTTCCTTCATTTTTTATTTTTTTTATTTTTATTAACATGTGTGAACATGATGTTGTCCTGGTTGGAAGTTCATGGTTTCTCCAAAAAGGGAAGCTATAAAATAAAAAAAATAAATTAGAGTATAAGTTATTTTTAAAAGAAATTCACCTCCTCGTGCAACAAGAGAAACTTTCATTTCAAAATTTTGTATTTAAAATAAACGCTGACTTTCAAGTGATTTTATTTGTGTTTGTTCTAAAACTGGCATAATATACGTGTTGCTAAATATAAAGATTAACCAACAATAAATCACGTCTCTATATTTGTTTTGAATTGTCGCTTTCAGAATATAAGCAGTTTATTGTCTCAATATCCTCAAAATAGTGCCTTAAGATTAGCTCATGTTTATAACAGATAATTTAACATTCATAGACTTCTCTATCAAAGTTTGTAAAGCTTTTTAACAGTATTTGAACAAAAGCTTCTTAAATTCTAGAGTTATTAAATTTTATTACATTCCTGCCACTTCTGAACTTGATAGTTCTTGTGGGGATTCTGCACTCAGATTCCGATTTTGCCAAATTTCTTTTCCACGCCAAGTGGGATTTCCAAAACCGCAGTATTTTGTAATTGCAGGGGCCATTTTGTTTGTTCAGGAGGGAACTTAGAAAAAAACTCAAGGGAATATTTCATCTAATAAACAAGCGGAATTCTAAAACGTAGAACTTCCATTCTTCATAAATTTCTTCATTTTTTCAATTGCTTCATATTACTGTGCCCAAAAAGTAAGACCAATTATTTTTTTTTTCAAAAACTCTCTATTTATTCTTCCAAATTCTTTTAATTTCTTTCAAAGTAATCTGCTCCTGACACAATGCACTTACGCCAACTTTTTTTCCAATCCTGAATGCATGCTAAAAAGTCATCGGCAGGGATGGCTTTCAAAACGCGCTGCGATTCACGTTGAATCTCTTCAATCGACTGAAAACGGTGTCCCCGAGTGGCCTTTTGAGTTTAGGGAATAGGCAGAAGTCGCACGGTGTGAATACGGTGGTTGTGGAACAATATGGGTTTCATTTTTGGCAAAAAGGCACGAAGAATCAATTCAGTATGAGCTGGCGCATTCAGAGTTTTCGGTATCAATCGAGATTTGACGCGTTCTTTGCTCAATTAATTCAGCCATTTCAAAATCGCCGGAATCAGTTTTAGCGTCTCACGAAGCCAAGCGTTACTCAAATACTAATGAATATTTCGACGTCAAATTTCACCCAGATGTCAAGGACAGTACCCGCAACCTAAAAGAAAAAAAAAAAGTAGAAAAATTGAAATTCCATAAGCTAAGGGGAATTTTAAATTCAAAATTGGTTTTACTATTTGGACACAGTAGTACATTTCTTAGGTTGTTGAACATTAGTATACTCCCATGTGCATTCGTCCTGCAAGGTATATTCACACATTATAAATTGAAATTCATGAAAGGATTTCAGTTTTATATTTGCATTTATTATTATTTTTTTACTGAATTTGCTTGATACTTTTAAAAGATAGAAATATACCACTTACTTTTATCATGAAACTTATAACTTAATTCAAAACTGTTATCAATCGATAAAAACATCTGAATTGACCTTTCCCATCAAATTTCTTCAATTAAACATATTGATTTTCAGTTTTAATTATTGAACACTCATACTTTCTAACTGTTGTCAATAAGATTGTAATTGGTGCTACATTAAAAATACTTTGATATCGGCGAGATTCGTATTCCATACTTTTGATAGCCAAATGCAACCCATAAATACTGATAACCAATTTAGAATGAAGCATTTAGTATCGAGAACTAATTCCCTATGGAAATGAATTTTTTTTCCTCATCCTCAGAAAGATTAATTTATTCATCTTCGTGCATTTGTTGTTTTACGAATTCATTACAATTGTTGTTTAAAAAGTCTTTAACCAGTTTTAACTTGTAATAATTCCTTAATATCCAATGCATAAAATTCTGTTTCATTAGCTCGCTTAACAATTTCGTCAAAATTTAATAAGTGATTCACTTGCATCAACATCCATGATTAGCTCTGACCATACATTCTTCCGTACTTTTTCAAACAATTATCTGTCACATTTCAGGAAAGATTCATGTTTTCTATAGCATGCATGATCTTGTAGTTTTGCCAAAAATCTTTAATGGTTCGCTTATTTGTTGCATTGGTTTTATCAACCAGTTGCCCGAATTTTCTCCCCAGGTGGTAATATATGATGAATGAAGTGGTATATGGGAGGTGATGAATGAAGTGGTATATGGGAGGTGATGAATGAAGTGGTATATGGGGATGGGAAGCAACAAAGACTATAATCCCCTAATCACTATATATATGAACAGTTAGTTTTTTTCCTTATTTTTAATATGTCACTCTCCCACAATGCTTTACGATCGTGTTAGACCGGGACTAAAGGGTTTAAAGTGGATTCCGAACCACTACAAACATCCATGGCACAACCGGGATTCGAACCCGAAACCTGGGGTACCGAGCGCCAGAGCGCCAGCGCTGCCACTCGGCCATTCAGGACCTGATGGTAATATAAAATTTACGATTACGAGGAATCCAAATATTATTGCGTAGAGAAACAGCGTTAAGCGGGGTATAGACAGCTAAATAGATTAGGGGATTGAAAAAAAAAAATAGAATTGGCTAAACATGCAATATTTTCAAAAAAAATTAACCCAGCTAAAATTTAATTATACAATTAATACAAATTAATCCGAAAACAAACAACTGCACTGAATAAATAATATTTTTCTCTTTTTATCATATTAAAATAATCTTTTGCTTAATAATAGTAAAAATTTGAACAAATCTGCCAAATAAAAACCAGAAAAATTTTTAGATTGATTATCTGTTTAGGCAAGAAAATTAGGCTCTAGCGAGCTTCAATAACGCCATTTTTCTTATCCTCAACCATGAGATTTGCTTCCCGGCACATTTAAAATGTAAACAAACAAAAACCATTGTAACTTTTATAACCAATTATGAAACACGTTTTTAAAAAATAAATTTTTTGTAGTGCCATTTTTCAATAATTATAGAAATCGAAAAGTATGTTTTAATCATTTCATGTATTTAATAACTAATTAAATCGATCTTAATAATTACATTAAAAAATAAAATTTGATAAATTAGTGCGTGATTTTATGTTCAATTGTACTATATGATATTACAAATTGGTTATAATTAAAATTACTGTTATAATTGTGATTTACAATCCCTTGAAAACGATTACTGAGTAAAAAAAAAATTTGCATTATGTACTCCAAATAATTTTTAATGTGTAAATATGAATATAAATTATTAAAACTTTATTTCTTAATTTTTGTTTAAGCTGAATAATTTAAATATGTAGTGAATTATAAATAGCTTATAATATATATATACTTATACATATGTATGTATCAACTGTATAATATATTGCATCTTTTAATATTTAAATTTAAGCTGTGTATGATTTGTGGTATAATGAACACATTTTATTTTCATGCTTATAATTAAGGAAATATATATATATGTGTTTGTTATATTCAATATATTTATTATATATTGAATATATTTTTTAAATTACTCATTATATTAAATTTGTATAGATGGTACATATTTTAATTTATTATTTCTTTTTTTTTCTATTCAGTTGTTAATTACAAAAGCATTTTGATGGCTGGCAAAAAAAGTAGTGAAAAATAAGAAAATTAAAGTTGATTCTAAAACTACATGTTCAAGTATTTGCAAAAAGCATAACTTTACAGAAGATGAGATTCAGAAGATTGAAAAAAATTTATTTGAGTGGTATGATAAAGAACAGAGAATTTTACCTTGGAGAACAATTGCAAAAAATGAAACTGATCAGAATATCCGAGGATATGCTGTTTGGGTATCTGAAGTTATGTTGCAGCAAACACAAGTAGCAACAGTTATTCCATATTTTAATAAATGGATACAAAAATGGCCGACAGTACAAGCCTTAGCTGATGCAAAAGTAGAAGAAGTATTGCAAACTTGGGCTGGACTTGGATATTATTCAAGAGGTCGTAGGTTACATGAAGGAGCCAAAATTATAATGGAAAAGTTAAATGGAAAAATACCAGATTCAGTATCTGAACTAACAAAACTCATTCCTGGTATTGGAGCATACTCTGCATCAGCTATTGCATCAATTGCTTTTCAAAAACCTGCAGGTGTTGTTGATGGTAATGTTATTCGTGTTTTGTCTAGAATGCGAATAATAGGAGCCCATGTTTCTCAGCCTGGTGTGCGGGATCATTTATGGTAATATTAACTAGCATTCAATTCTTTAATATGCATAACTTTCTTTCTTATTTTTGTTTTTATTTAATACATTTTGTATATCATTGCAATTAGATATTATATAGAAATTACTAATAAATTATAATTTTTTATATTAATTACTTGATGAGAAAGGTGTTTACTATTTGTTGTCAATTTTAATAGTGTGTTTTCCATTACCATTTTTATAAAATTATTATGATTATTTCAATTAATGAAAGTTTGAAAGTGTTTTTAATAAAGCAAACTATAAAAACTGACTTTCTATTTGTGCATTTATGAATATCTTCAGAAATATATTGATGTATAACAACAATTGATGGAAAAAAGTACCATGATAAGATATAAAAAATATAAAATATTGCCCTATTATATCTCTTTTAATTTCTTAAATAATTCTGAAATCTTAAGTAATTTTAAAAATTGCAAAAATATCTAATACATTTTTGTTATGTTAGTTCTTGAATTTAATCATGTTTTCTTCTTAATTTGAACCTTTTACTGTCAATTGACTTTTATAATAAACTTTTAAAATTTTCTTATAGGGAGTTAGCTAATAAAATTGTTTCTAAAAAACGGCCAGGAGATTTTAATCAATCATTGATGGAACTTGGAGCTACAATATGTACACCTCAAAATCCTAATTGTGCTTCCTGTCCAGTAAATAAATATTGTCATGCATATAACATGACTAAAACAAGTAAATTAAAATTTAATTCTTTTAATATTTATTTGTTAATGTCTGCATTTAATTTTAAATCAAATTCTAAATCGAAGCAAATCTAAAAATTTATCTACTGAAAGTTAAACATTTAGTGTTGCATTTATGTCAGAGTGTATTCTTAATAAAAGTAACAGTTAATTATAAGAATCTTTATATACTGTTCATTATGATATTTTTAAAATATTTTTATTTATTTATTTTTGTATTTTATTATAGAAATGTCATTATATGTTTGCTAAAATTCTCTGTATTCCAATAAAATGAAATTTCAGCTAATATTTTAACTCTATTATAAAAATAAACACAAACGTATTATTTGTGTTTTGCTTTATAGTAGCAATAATATATATATATTTTGATTTCCAATGGCGGATTATGAACAGTTACAGCAAAAAAAAAAAAAAGAACAATGAAAAAAAAAAAACAGATAATACAACAAAACATACTGAAACAGAGTTCATTAATCTAACAATAATGCCAAGTTGTAGATCGTTTGATCACTAAAAAGTGTTACCAGGTGCACCATGGGGAAGTAGATCTTCTGTGCACCATAATAATATATATATATATATTATTTATTTATGATGCATACATCATTTTTATATGTACAAACTGAAAGTTATGAAAATCTCCAAAATTTTAAGCTTTTTTATTTCTACCTGGTGTAGCATTATCATTATTACAAAGTGTTAATAACTGAAGAACTACATTCAAATTATGATAAAAAATTATAAATTATAATTTCTAGTATTGTGGAAGCATTTAAAAGCGTTCTCTTATTTAAAGTTGAAACAAATAACATTTAAAGAATTTCATTTTTTTTTCTCCAGATGTTGTAGTGTAATTCTATGTTATATATTTACTATTGATGCTATAGTTTGTAAATGTGTTACAAAAATAAAAAAAGTTTAAACTCTCTCATAGATATTGAAACTTCCATAATTATATTTCATAATGCTGGATATTATAAATATTGGGTGTAAAAGAATTCTTTTAAAAGTATTTTTTCCTAATTTGAACTTTTTTTTTTGTAGCCCCAACAGCTGGAAAAATTGAGTTCATTTTTGAAAAGCATTAGGCTGACTAATTAATGAATCAGGACAAACAAGAGAAAATCTTTTCAGATTAAATGGTGCATTTTATATGATCTCTAGCTTTGAACTCTTAGTTATATTTGTACTACATAACACAAATATATATATATTTTTTAAAATCCCAAAATGGTATGCAGAATTTCTTAATCAGAAAGGAAAAAAAAGTATCTTTCGAGCATTAAGATTACCTATAACGATTTTTAAATTATATTAAATGAACATATATACCAGAGTACTTGGACTCAGGCTAAGAAAATGCTTTAATATATTTTTATTATGAAGGGTTTTTATTAAAATAATTGTAAAGCATTATCAAATTTCAGATCCTGAAGCTTGATAGTATCTTATCATTAGATTTCCATTTAAAACATTCTGGTCCTGTTCTGATACCTTTCTAAATAGTTGTATTTCAATTTGAATATTTTTCAAATATGTGGACAACGAGAGAGGAATACAAATTTAAATGCCTGTTAAAAAATTCTATTGATATATAACATTAAGTAAAATATTTCATTATCTGAAAATATATTACCTTTCAAATAAATTTTCCTTTTGGCATCATTTATGAATTGTTTATTTTGTTATTTTTTAATGTAATCTATAAAATATAATTTAAGAACTCTTTAAAAAAAATTTTAATTTAAAAATTTTTTTAAAATGAAATAAACAAAAATTCTGCTCTCTAAATTTCAGAAAAGGTTTACATTTTTATGTAGGAATCATTTCTTGAATGTTTTAAAATCTAAAATGGTTTGTTTCTCTGTTTATTTAAAAACAATTATCTGTTAGCAGATCAGTCTGCATCTTTTGGAATTCATCATACTATGCATTAAAAGAATCACATTTTCTCACATTTATTCATCTGAAAATCATTTGCTGTATAGCTATTCATATACTACTCTTGTGATGAAGAAGTATCTGGAATTTATAGTTTAAAATAATTGATTAAAAAATATCCACTTTAGGTTTTTTGTACATGTTGGTAGAAATGTTCTGAGTCATCATACAATTTGAGTTAAAATATCACTCACTTTGTTGATTTCTTAACAGTATTAGTAATAATTCATTTTGAGGGCTCTTTTAATTTTTAATAAAAAAAATTTGATGAACAAAGATTTTTGCTTTAGAAGTTATCTTTCAATAAGAAGAGTTTACACATGTGCCAATTCATGAAAAGACTGCTGAAGAGATATGTGGAATTGTACATTCAAAAACTACAAACATAAATTGTGAGTATAAAATAAGAGATTGATTAGACCAAAAATTCTGAGTCGCTATTTTTATTCTGACTTCCTGAATCTTTTCCATGATTTATGTCTGTGATCTTTTACTAATAGATTATAAGAACACCTGGCAAGAGAGCTCTAAAAACACAATGACTTTATTGAGGAACTTGTACATCTATGTGGCAGTTTTCCATAACATAGTGTATTTTACCACAGCTTTTTCAATGTTCACCATTGCTTTTACACACATATACTTTGCATTACCCACTAAGAAATTTTACTACAAAAGAGGATCTCATGAAATACCAGGCATTGCCAAAATTCTTAAACAAGAGATTTTCAAGTATTCAGTAGAATGGCTTAAGAAAAACAAAAAAAAAAAAAAAAAAAAGAAAGTCACTTTAAAACACAAAGATGGTATATTGTGGTAAATCTTCTTTTTTTTTAATAATAAAAATAACTTTATAAGACCTTTCATTTCTGATCCAAAGATAGCTTTTCATAAAATCTCATTGCTGAGAAAAGTCTCTTGACACTGTTTTGGTGCCACAGCTAAAGCGACAACACAGGAGAAACTATGCTATTGAAGGTTCGGATTGAATAATGTATCTCCTTTAATGTTTAAATTTCCTCAAACATTGGAATTTCCTGGGAATTTTGGAAAAGAAATAATTATGTAAAGGATCAGATGTTGGTTTTAAGAAACCAACTCTGATACAAGTAACAAGAAAGCCTGTTTGAGGAGCCCTCCTTACTACTGTTAAAGAAAATTTGAAGACAAGGAATTGGTGGTCGGTTTACATATGTTTTGATCGACATTCAAAACTCTTACAATGGAGAAAAACATTGACAAAATCAAGAAGATAGAAATCAAAATTGCCAATATAAGCTTCAGAGTTGGCTCAAAACGTGAATATATAAGAGGTATTTCATACATTTGGATTGATATTTTGGCGGGAGCATAGCATGTCACCTGCATGGTGGTTTAAGAAAAGAATGTAAGTTTATCCAAAAAGAGTTCGAGAGGGATTTCACAAGGACTTCATTTCCTTGATGGAAATCTTCCTACGAGGAATTTACCTTCATGAAGCCCACATAATAACTAATTAGATGTTTTTAGACTAAAAATTTTTTTTGTAAAAAAACTGAGAAACCATACTCATTTACCTATGAAGAAAAAGTATGCAGGTTTGGATGCATGCACTGTATGGTTAAACTCAAACATAATATTCAAAAGGCTTACTTTAAAAGACTAATGAGTGATTTTGACAAATAATTTACTTTTGGAGGAATTTACTATTTGCTGTTAATTTAATACTTTTTGTACACCAATGTTTTTATTTATTCTTGGTTGATTACGGTTTTATCAAAATGAAGCATATCTTGTAAAGAACAAAAGTTTGACTGACATGTAAAATCACGGGGAAGTCAACAAAGGTTTTCATTTCAGTGTTGTACTGATGACAAAAAATTTTAAATAGTAATTTGAATTTGGGCAAAATTTTTTAATTTCTATTACGGCATTTGCAAAACCCTAAGATATTGGGAAATTAACTGTGCTGATTGGTTGAGAGAACATTTTTTTACAATCATATTGAAAATATTTATCGGATACGCACCTATATTTTTAATTTTTGCTTCCACTTTTGTTGTTTCCGTACTGTTGAAATATACTAATGCAGGTACTTTGTACAAGGTTATCATGGATTATTTTACCATATATATATATGTTTAGAGAATGTATTGTGTAATGGATTGGAAAAGGACATCTAACTTTTGTTATGAAAAAAAACTCTTATATGTAAACTCACACAATACTTAACATCATATAATTAATTTATTAATGAAAATATAAAATGTATTTTTAAAGTTTGATAATTGTTTACATATTGTATTTTGTATACTTTAAATTATATTTCAATTTCTTCAAATAATTTTTAGTATGACTTAGCAAAATTTAAGTATATATGTAATATTTATACAATGATTACCTCATTATGTTTTTATTATTCTTCTATTAATTTTGTTGATTTAATTTACTTGCTTCCAAATATTTTTTATTTTTTCTGCCGCAATCTAAACATTTTAATAGAAAAACTATGTATTTCAGAATTTGTCACCTATAAAAACATTGAAAATTTTTACTTTAATAGAAATTAAAAATATCTTCATAGAATTTTAATTTGTAACTTTAGTTGTTAGTTGCCTTGCACCTTTTTACTTGTAAGCACTCTTTCTGTTGGAATGAAAAAAAGTGATTTTGATTTTGTTACTTTAATTTGAAGATATACTTTTGTAAAAATTTTACATTAATTTATTAGTTTAATAAGTGATTTAATTTTTAGAGAAAATAAAAAATAAGTTAATAAGTAAGTATAAAAATGATGTATTTCCTGAGAATTATTGTGGGTAAATTAAAAAAAAAAAAAAAAAAAACAATTATAAACGGGTTTCAGATTAATTTTTAAGAAAATATTTTGCATTACATTTTTGTTCAATTTATATTATTCTCTGCTTCTTTTGCAGAAATGACAAAATATTTATTTCTAATTGTTTTATTTCTTAAAACTATTCTGGGTATATAAAACACTTTTTTTGGGTAAAGCAAGTTTAAAGGATATTTAAATTTATTACCCATATGTAAGTTCATGCATGTATATAAAATTGTTTGTGTGGAGATCTACTTATTTTCAATGTTACATCTGATCGGTTGTATTTCCCTCAGAATGCCAACAGGACCACACTTTGTTACACGCAGCCAATACTTATTAAGAGGTGAAACATTCCCCAATATTTGACACTCCTAATGCATGTGCAGCATAAAAACACAGGGATCGAAGACCAGATTGAAACGATAAAACGATAATGCAAACTACGCGCGCCCTCGTATCACATGGAAGGGTTTTACCAATAGCTCAGGCTGCCATTTTAAAGAAATATTCGATCAAGTGAAAGATTTAGACTGTGGTGTTTTTAATGAAGACTATTAAAACGTCACAACGTCTCACATTATATTTACTATCTAACCACAAAGATATATTCTGCATCGTGTTAAGCAAATACCGACCTGTTACTAATAAAAGGGACTTAAAAGGTTGTAAATGTTAAAATTCTCCAAGGAAAACACGCGTCTTATAGAAACGTCCCTATGATAAGGAGGTTAAATGCGGAAATCACATTTCAGCAATACAAGGAGGGAAAATCTTGCTAAAGCAGGAGGTTTTCCGATGGGTTATAATCTATGAACATAAAGATAATTTTTATACCTTTGAGTAATTCATTACTATTTACTAGAGCATTTAGAACACACTACACAAATCTTTTTCCACGCTAAATCATAACGTCCGGTTTCTTCCGTGTCAGCACCGGGGCGTTGGCATAATCAACTCAATACGTGTACGCGCAAAACCCGTTAGTAATCAGTTTTAAGTATTCCCGGACACTCCCGCAAAGAGAAGTTCCCCATCGGGTTTGTGGTTTCAGTTCAATCGGGAATAAGGAATGACGATCATCGCACCTGACATACATTAATAAATATTAACAATATGAAATTTCAAACTCATTGTTTAGGGTTTTTTTATGACTTTTTCGTACACAATACGGATTCTCGAACTTCAAAAGCATCGGGAATAACACCATGAAAAATGCTATGTTACTGCGCTGGCCCTGCTTACAGGATGTGTCGTCAACAGACGTTTACTGAGCTTCAAGCTCTGAACAAAACCGGCAGTGTAGCACCAAAAGGAACCATCACCCATCATTTCTTTCGTTTCTGGAATTGGGCAGAAGAAAACTGTCGATGCAGCCAAAATTTGTGGCGGCGCAGAAAATGTTGTTAAAACAGAAACCCAGCAAACATTCGTAAATGGATTGCTCGGTTTTATTACTTTTAACGCGTTATACTCCCGCTGGAAGCGCAGTGTTATTATTATCACAATAATTATGAGTTACTTTACTTGATTATCATGGGTGACTCTATCTTACTAACAAATTGCAGCTCTTCAAACCATACTTTTCTGGGTTTTCCACTTCAAGTTGTTTTGCATAGTGATCAGCCCTTTCTCACTAGGGTTGAGAAATAATCCGTTCGCGATTGTCTCGCCAGTCGAGGGAGGCTGCGTTATCCACGCCAGCGTGGTAACTTCACTGCGCGACTGACGGAGCGCACGATGTGCAACCGACGGCGACCAGCGGCAGACTCATTCACGCAGAGCACGTCATTGCCTCGGAAGCTTTAGCATCAGCCTAACTCCTTCAGGAAGATATATGCTGTTGCCGTCGAAGCGCAACAACATCACGACTGCATCTGCATGTCAGTATTGCCGCGTTCGCCAGCTGGATTCTCTGGCATTTTTGTCGCGCTGGAGAACTTTTGTAAGGTGAATGGCGTTATCACGGTGGTTAACACAGCCCATGACGGGCGAACGATGATGCAGATAACCAGGCGGAGATATCGCGGTGACTCTGCTCATACATCAATCTCTCTGACCGTTCGCCAACTTCTTTGAATTTTTGCAATCAGGCTGTCGACCTCCTGTCCGAATCAGACCACATCAACCAGCGCCCGGCAGTGAAGCCTTTAGTAATCAGATTTGTTCGTGACCGATACGCACGGGCAAAACGGCAGGAGGTTGTTAGCG